>CM074304.1:3070000-3235000 GCA_037194245.1 Opsariichthys bidens | reverse complement strand
GTATGGTTATGCATGCTCTTTCTGTGGATTTATAATAAATGAACTTTTTCATGAGTTTTGGCCATTCGTTCACACGACAACAGCGTTTGGTGGCCTGAAAATGCACACTTTTGAAAAACGAGCAGTGCAAGTTTTTGAAAATTATACCTTTACCATCTACGTGTAAACTCTGAAAACGGTGACATTACTTATTTAATCTATCCACCTTAACATGGAAGGTGTTTTCTGTGAATGTGCAAGACTTCTGATTCATTAGTCGCAAAGAATACAAGTACAATAAACTGTAAAAATAAGCATTTGGTGCTAGTGCTCATAGTTTTTCTTTACAGAGTCACATCGCCAACTACTTGTCTGGCATGCGTTATACAGTGTTTTTAGTCGTTTTTGGACCCGTGTGAACAGAGATAGTTTAGATATATAACAATATTATTATATATGTTACAGTAAAGTACATTGTTTAAAATATGTTGATGGTTGTATTTTTTATTTTTATTTTACCCCAGTATCGCTATAAGTGTTGTACAAGGATTTTTATGTGTAATAGTAGCCCTAGAATGTATGAAACCGAGTGTAAAATGTGTTAATAACTGGGATAGGCTATAAAAGGATTTTGATTACTGTTAATCTGGTATCCCACCGGTCACAAATAACTGGGCTGGTTGAAACTCCTTGGTTAAAATAGAAAATTTCTCACGAGAAATCATATTGCACATACATATTGCAGCTTTTAATTGGTATAATTTTATTTGGTATAAATCCACTTATTGTTATTACCATGGTTTTAGAGGTGAACTTTAAAGAAGACTCTGTTCAACAAGAGTTTTGGCCTCAACAATGTAGCTCATTCATCTTTTCGGAAATCAGTTGTTCCATCCCAAACAGAATAGTCCCTGTCTCTACATGTAACATAGCAATGCTCTCTACCGTCATGGGGGAAACCTTTGTTACCATCTTTACAGCTCTGATATCTTGTTGAACCAGCTGGCTAGAACACCTCAGGCTCTGAGCTTGACTATGCAAGTATTTTCCTTCAAATCCCTGACTGCACCCCTCCTGCATACAGCCACGAGTGGATCCAAATGTTTGATAATTCCTTGGCCGAGCCGTTTGCCTGTTTTTAAGGCAGGCAGATACATGTACGTAGTTGTGTGCTGTTCACGCTTAAGTGCTCTCACACACATAAATCCATACAAAGGTGCTAAATTCAAGCCTTCATGATCCTTTATGATGAGCTGAAAACCAAACCAAGAAGAGTGAAAACCATGCAGTCCACGCTGGTGTCATTTGGTTTTAGTGTCAATGTAAAGTTATGTTCAATGAATGACATAAACTGGCCCATTTCATATGATGTTGTAGCGACACAACATTCTGTACTGTGCGTTACTAATACGCAAGGAAAACATAAGTAATTGTGTTTGGTTTTTTTGAAAACCATGCAAAAACATATATTTAAGATACAATATTTAAGAAGTATGTATTTTTGATAAGCAACAATTTGTTAAGTCAAGTCAGCTTTATTTATGTAGCGCTTTTTAAAATGCGAATTGTTTCAAAGCAGCTTTACATGCTTTACAAAGCCGCTCCCAAAGAAAATGGTTTCATTGTCCAGCTTAATCTATTACTGATTCATTCCTTTGCAAAGATCAATAGTTATTAGTCTAGTTAATTAATGTATATCAGCACTGTTGTCAAAAAGTAACGGTTGAAATGATAAGCGTTTAGTGAAGGCGTGAGTGGGGTTTGTAGTTTGCCGTGAGTGGGGTTTGTAGTTTGCGGTGAGTGGGGTTTGTAGTTTACCGTGAGTGGGGTTTGTAGTTTACCGTGAGTGGGGTTTGTAGTTTGCCGTGAGTGGGGTTTGTAGTTTGCCTTGTGCGGGGTTTGTAGTTTGCCGTATGTGGGGTTTGTAGTTTGCCGTGAGTGGGGTTTGTAGTTTGCCGTGAGTGGGGTTTGTAGTTTGCCGTGTGGGGGGTTTGTAGTTTGCCGTGAGTGGGGTTTGTAGTTTGCCGTGAGTGGGGTTTGTAGTTTGCCGTGTGCGGGGTTTGTAGTTTGCCGTGAGTGGGGTTTGTAGTTTGCCGTGAGTGGGGTTTTGTAGTTTGCCGTGAGTGGGGTTTGTAGTTTGCCGTGAGTGGGGTTTGTAGTTTGCCGTGTGCGGGGTTTGTAGTTTGCCGTGTGTGGGGTTTGTAGTTTGCCGTGAGTGGGGTTTGTAGTTTGCCGTGAGTGGGGTTTGTAGTTTGCCGTGAGTGGGGTTTGTAGTTTGCCGTGTGCGGGGTTTGTAGTTTGCCGTGTGCGGGGTTTGTAGTTTGCCGTGAGTGGGGTTTGTAGTTTTCCGTGTGTGGGGTTTGTAGTTTGCCGTGAGTGGGGTTTGTAGTTTACCGTGAGTGGGGTTTGTAGTTTGCCGTGTGTGGGGTTTGTAGTTTGCCGTGAGTGGGGTTTGTAGTTTGCCGTGTGCAGGGTTTGTAGTTTACCGTGAGTGGGGTTTGTAGTTTGCCGTGTGTGGGGTTTGTAGTTTGCCGTGAGTGGGGTTTGTAGTTTACCGTGAGTGGGGTTTGTAGTTTGCCGTGTGTGGGGTTTGTAGTTTGCCGTGAGTGGGGTTTGTAGTTTGCCGTGTGCGGGGTTTGTAGTTTACTGTGAGTGGGGTTTGTAGTTTGCCGTGTGCAGGGTTTGTAGTTTGCCGTGAGTGGGGTTTGTAGTTTACCGTGAGTGGGGTTTGTAGTTTGCCGTGAGTGGGGTTTGTAGTTTGCCGTGAGTGGGGTTTGTAGTTTGCCGTGAGTGGGGTTTGTAGTTTACCGTGAGTGGGGTTTGTAGTTTGCCGTGTTAGGGTTTGTAGTTTACTGTGAGTGGGGTTTGTAGTTTACCGTGAGTGGGGTTTGTAGTTTGCCGTATGTGGGGTTTGTAGTTTGCCGTGAGTGGGGTTTGTAGTTTACCGTGAGTGGGGTTTGTAGTTTGCCGTGAGTGGGGTTTGTAGTTTGCCGTGAGTGGGGTTTGTAGTTTACCGTGAGTGGGGTTTGTAGTTTGCCGTATGTGGGGTTTGTAGTTTGCCGTGAGTGGGGTTTGTAGTTTACCGTGAGTGGGGTTTGTAGTTTGCCGTGAGTGGGGTTTGTAGTTTGCCGTGAGTGGGGTTTGTAGTTTGCGGTGAGTGGGGTTTGTAGTTTACCGTGAGTGGGGTTTGTAGTTTACCGTGAGTGGGGTTTGTAGTTTGCCGTGAGTGGGGTTTGTAGTTTGCCTTGTGCGGGGTTTGTAGTTTGCCGTATGTGGGGTTTGTAGTTTGCCGTGAGTGGGGTTTGTAGTTTGCCGTGAGTGGGGTTTGTAGTTTGCCGTGTGGGGGGTTTGTAGTTTGCCGTGAGTGGGGTTTGTAGTTTGCCGTGAGTGGGGTTTGTAGTTTGCCGTGTGCGGGGTTTGTAGTTTGCCGTGAGTGGGGTTTGTAGTTTGCCGTGAGTGGGGTTTTGTAGTTTGCCGTGAGTGGGGTTTGTAGTTTGCCGTGAGTGGGGTTTGTAGTTTGCCGTGTGCGGGGTTTGTAGTTTGCCGTGTGTGGGGTTTGTAGTTTGCCGTGAGTGGGGTTTGTAGTTTGCCGTGAGTGGGGTTTGTAGTTTGCCGTGAGTGGGGTTTGTAGTTTGCCGTGTGCGGGGTTTGTAGTTTGCCGTGTGCGGGGTTTGTAGTTTGCCGTGAGTGGGGTTTGTAGTTTTCCGTGTGTGGGGTTTGTAGTTTGCCGTGAGTGGGGTTTGTAGTTTACCGTGAGTGGGGTTTGTAGTTTGCCGTGTGTGGGGTTTGTAGTTTGCCGTGAGTGGGGTTTGTAGTTTGCCGTGTGCAGGGTTTGTAGTTTACCGTGAGTGGGGTTTGTAGTTTGCCGTGTGTGGGGTTTGTAGTTTGCCGTGAGTGGGGTTTGTAGTTTACCGTGAGTGGGGTTTGTAGTTTGCCGTGTGTGGGGTTTGTAGTTTGCCGTGAGTGGGGTTTGTAGTTTGCCGTGTGCGGGGTTTGTAGTTTACTGTGAGTGGGGTTTGTAGTTTGCCGTGTGCAGGGTTTGTAGTTTGCCGTGAGTGGGGTTTGTAGTTTACCGTGAGTGGGGTTTGTAGTTTGCCGTGAGTGGGGTTTGTAGTTTGCCGTGAGTGGGGTTTGTAGTTTGCCGTGAGTGGGGTTTGTAGTTTACCGTGAGTGGGGTTTGTAGTTTGCCGTGTTAGGGTTTGTAGTTTACTGTGAGTGGGGTTTGTAGTTTACCGTGAGTGGGGTTTGTAGTTTGCCGTATGTGGGGTTTGTAGTTTGCCGTGAGTGGGGTTTGTAGTTTACCGTGAGTGGGGTTTGTAGTTTGCCGTGAGTGGGGTTTGTAGTTTGCCGTGAGTGGGGTTTGTAGTTTACCGTGAGTGGGGTTTGTAGTTTGCCGTATGTGGGGTTTGTAGTTTGCCGTGAGTGGGGTTTGTAGTTTACCGTGAGTGGGTTTGTAGTTTGCCGTGTGTGGGGTTTGTAGTTTGCCGTGAGTGGGGTTTGTAGTTTGCCGTGAGTGGGGTTTGTAGTTTGCCGTGAGTGGGGTTTGTAGTTTGCCGTGAGTGGGGTTTGTAGTTTGCCGTGAGTGGGGTTTGTAGTTTGCCGTGAGTGGGGTTTGTAGTTTGCCGTGAGTGGGGTTTGTAGTTTGCCGTATGTGGGGTTTGTAGTTTGCCGTGAGTGGGGTTTGTAGTTTACCGTGAGTGGGGTTTGTAGTTTGCCGTGTGTGGGGTTTGTAGTTTGCCGTGAGTGGGGTTTGTAGTTTGCCGTGAGTGGGGTTTGTAGTTTGCCGTGAGTGGGGTTTGTAGTTTACCGTGTGTGGGGTTTGTAGTTTGCCGTGAGTGGGGTTTGTAGTTTACCGTATGTGGGGTTTGTAGTTTGCCGTGTTAGGGTTTGTAGTTTACTGTGAGTGGGGTTTGTAGTTTACCGTGAGTGGGGTTTGTAGTTTGCCCTATGTGGGATTTGTAGTTTGCCGTGAGTGGGGTTTGTAGTTTACCGTGAGTGGGGTTTGTAGTTTGCCGTGAGTGGGGTTTGTAGTTTGCCGTGAGTGGGGTTTGTAGTTTGCCGTGAGTGGGGTTTGTAGTTTGCCGTGAGTGGGGTTTGTAGTTTGCCGTGAGTGGGGTTTGTAGTTTGCCGTGAGTGGGGTTTGTAGTTTACCGTGAGTGGGGTTTGTAGTTTGCCGTGTGTGGGGTTTGTAGTTTGCCGTGTGTGGGGTTTGTAGTTTGCCGTGTGCGGGGTTTGTAGTTTGCCGTGTGCGGGGTTTGTAGTTTGCCGTGTGCGGGGTTTGTAGTTTGCCGTGTGTGGGGTTTGTAGTTTGCCGTGTGTGGGGTTTGTAGTTTGCCGTGTGTGGGGTTTGTAGTTTGCCGTGTGTGGGGTTTGTAGTTTGCCGTGTGTGGGGTTTGTAGTTTGCCGTGTGTGGGGTTTGTAGTTTGCCGTGTGTGGGGTTTGTAGTTTGCCGTGAGTGGGGTTTTGTAGTTTGCCGTGAGTGGGGTTTGTAGTTTGCCGTGAGTGGGGTTTGTAGTTTACCGTGAGTGGGGTTTGTAGTTTGCCGTGAGTGGGGTTTGTAGTTTACCGTGAGTGGGGTTTGTAGTTTGCCGTGTGTGGGGTTTGTAGTTTGCCGTGTGTGGGGTTTGTAGTTTGCCGTGTGTGGGGTTTGTAGTTTGCCGTGTTTGGGGTTTGTAGTTTGCCGTGTGTGGGGTTTGTAGTTTGCCGTGTGTGGGGTTTGTAGTTTGCCGTGTGTGGGGTTTGTAGTTTGCCGTGTGTGGGGTTTGTAGTTTGCCGTGTGTGGGGTTTGTAGTTTGCCGTGTGTGGGGTTTGTAGTTTGCCGTGAGTGGGGTTTGTAGTTTGCCGTGAGTGGGGTTTGTAGTTTACCGTGAGTGGGGTTTGTAGTTTGCCGTATGTGGGGTTTGTAGTTTGCCGTGAGTGGGGTTTGTAGTTTACCGTGAGTGGGGTTTGTAGTTTGCCGTGTGTGGGGTTTGTAGTTTGCCGTGAGTGGGGTTTGTAGTTTGCCGTGAGTGGGGTTTGTAGTTTGCCGTGAGTGGGGTTTGTAGTTTGCCGTGAGTGGGGTTTGTAGTTTGCCGTGAGTGGGGTTTGTAGTTTGCCGTGAGTGGGGTTTGTAGTTTGCCGTGAGTGGGGTTTGTAGTTTACCGTGAGTGGGGTTTGTAGTTTGCCGTGTGTGGGGTTTGTAGTTTGCCGTGTGCGGGGTTTGTAGTTTGCCGTGTGCGGGGTTTGTAGTTTGCCGTGTGCGGGGTTTGTAGTTTGCCGTGTGCGGGGTTTGTAGTTTGCCGTGTGCGGGGTTTGTAGTTTGCCGTGTGTGGGGTTTGTAGTTTGCCGTGTGTGGGGTTTGTAGTTTGCCGTGTGCGGGGTTTGTAGTTTGCCGTGTGTGGGGTTTGTAGTTTGCCGTGTGTGGGGTTTGTAATTTGCCGTGTGTGGGGTTTGTAGTTTGCCGTGTGTGGGGTTTGTAGTTTGCCGTGTGTGGGGTTTGTAGCTGCTGCTTAAATGGTATCATGGTAAACTTGTTGGTGATCAAATATTCAGTGCCTCGACTCTCTATAATTAAGGTAGTTGGTACAGTTGGGAACAATTTGAAGTATTTTCTCATAATTTACATGCCTGCGATGATTGGTTAATATGCCAAGAAGGGCTAACCCTTCTGAAAGTCAAATACTTGATGGTGATTGGCAAAACAAAACAAAAAAATTACCAGCTCTGGATTTTGCCTCCCCCTCTGCTTCTCAATGCCCTCACAGTCGCCTTAGCAATTTTCCAAACAACTTTAATAACTTCAGCACATTTGGCACATCCAGGGGAAGAGCAGCGTTGGTTTTGACTTCAGTAATATTTTGTGTTAGTAGTCCAATAGTGAAATTGCAAACAAAAAATTCAAATTCTGAGACATGAAATTAAATAACTGGCAATTTTTAACATTAAATCATCCTTCTCCCATTTTCCACCTCAGAATTTGGGTAGGCTGCACTTCCCTTGCCTCCCTTGTTGAACCACTGACCAAGACAATGTTCTTTGGTGATCAAAGAACACAGAGTAAATATTATTTCGCTCTTTAGGGTCAAACTGTCCATCTTTAATAGCAGTTTAATATTAGCAAGTGCAGACACAAAGCCAAGAAGCCCTCTTTCTGAAATGGGAATTGCTCGTTGAGCTTGAAGAGCTAATGTGTAGTTCAGACTAAGTGATATGTTTATGTATAATCACTCCCATGCGCTGTAAATGTCTCTCATGTTGATCCAGGCAAGATTTATAGGAAATTGTGGGTGCCAGAGAAGTGACTTCAGATGTGATGAACAGAATATTAAAGCGCCTAAAACATGCCTCCATTAGGCAGCTCATAAAACGGTATGACTTTTCCTCTGGGAAACCTCCTTCACCTGAGGTTGTGTTCTGATTTTGAGGGATGTTTTCCTTTTGAAGCTGGAAATGCATTCAACCTCTATTGGCAAGACAATTGCATTTATAGACTGATAGGGAACATCCATTTGAAAAGACCTATGCAAGATTGACTAGTTTTATTTACATGCACTGAGCTGCCATGAAATGGATTGTACTTAAAACTGAAGGAAAGTATATATATTTATTGTAAATGATTTATTATTGGTACAGCAAGCATGACTGATATTGTTCTATTACCTAGAGTAAAAAATTTGAAGAAACCTCTAACTCTAAGTGTTAAACTTGGTACTGAAACTCATCTTGCATGAGTTTTCTAAGCAATCAAAAATGATGATTTTCTCCTCACAGACAATAAAATGGACAAAAAAATTGCAGATCATCATTACGGGTGAGTAACGATGATCTGCTTTTGTTGTTCTAGCTAAGTTGTGGAAGTAACCTGTTATGTATTCACCTGTTTTATGACTAACATACTTCCAAGTTCAAGTTGACTGTTGAAAAATAATTCTCGGAATGTTTATGTTCTCTGGATTTTGGACTATTTATGTTAAATATGGAAGCTTAAATGAATGAACGAACTCACATTTTTTTCTTTTGACAAATCAACTTAATTAACGTGGTTCATATAACATAATATTTTGAGTTTCTGTTGGTTAAACCAATTGCCTTCATTGTATTAACTCAAATTTTTAATTTCAATGAACTCAATTTTAAGGCAACCAGGTAACTTACTCTTTTAAGTTAAACCAACAATTCGCTTTTACAGCGTGTCCTGCATTTCTGTTCTTGAACCTTCTGAAGCCTCGTTTATGAAGATTATTAATATAAAGACTGTAACTGATCCTGTTTTCCTGTGACAACCTGTGGATGTCTGTAACAATCTTGTAATCATTTGCTGTCATACCTTTACAAACCGCTGTTTGAAAACCTGGACACTCACCATGTGTTACTCACCTGTTTCCTCCATTCCTTAATGAAATAAAATGCCCACTCCTGGGTTCATAATGACATTTAGTATCGGTGTGTCTTTTAAGTCAGCAGTTTAAGTCTACTTAGCTACATTTTCATGATGGTGTCTTAAATTTTATAAAGTGCACTTTGTAATGTCAAATTAAAAGTTTTACCGTAAAAGATAGTTTAGTGTCATTGTTTTAATCTTTAAAAGAATCGTACTTATTTCAATATGTTAAATAAGACACTAAAGCACATGTAAAGTACTTGATTGTAGCTCTAACTGTTTTGCATTATTCAATTCTACATTTAAAGTTGATATATTTTAAATGTTCTAAATTGCAACTTCATCATTACAAATGATTACAATGATTATTGTAATAAATGTATTACAAACGGTACAATTATTGAAATGCATGATATAGAAGTTAGAAAAGAAATTACATTAAAGTATATTTTAGTCTACCATAACTGCTTGTCAGTATACTGTAACCATACTTCAATAGACAGAATTATGAAATTAAATATAAATATGAACTTAAGTCCTACTTGTATGGCCAAAAAAGCTCTCTAAACTAGTTGAATTTACTATAAATATGAACTTTAACATGCAATTTTGTTGAAGTGTACGTGTTTTTCACAAAGGGTTCCTTTAATGGTACCCCTGTAATGACTGGCGGATAAGATCCAAGTGCAGACTTTATTTACGAAATGTAAAACAGGCGTCAGACAGGCGATGGTCAAGGAAACAGCAAACAGTAATGGCAGGGAAGAGGCAGGCTCGTGGAGAGAATACAGGCAATTCTCAGAACTGCACCAATAGGAAACAAGACTTCGCAAATGTGTGTGTGTGTGTGTGCTGGGCTTAAATATGGTTCTGGTAATGTGCTGCAGCTGCTGACGTGATCAGTGACAGGTACGGGGGTTCTGGGAAATGTAGTCGGTGTCTGTGAGTGAGTGAATGGGTGAGTGAGTGAGTGCGTAGTGGAGTGCCCTCTAGAGTCTCCAGTGGGCACTTCAACTGACAACCATAACTGCCCCTAACATGAATGTAGTGTAACACTGCCAAACGCAACAGGCTGCATAAATCGCCTTGTCAATTAGAGGCAGATAAATAAGATCAGTGTTCATACGTCCAGGGCTTCAGCCCTCCATCTGGCACTGAGGGAAGAGATATATGTGGATGAAACTCAAAGGTCTTTAAAAGATGATGAAATGGTTATTTATCTCTTTGGCTACACAATCATGCAAAGCTGCTGGAAAGAATTTGCTTCAGATCTCCTTCCTTTCTCACTGTCTCTCACTTTCTGTCTCTCTCTCTCCCAGCCTCACACACATACACAAACTTCACACACACTTGCTGACACATGTTCTCAATAGAGCTGAGCTCTTTCATTTAGTCAGTGTAGAGGATTGTAGCAGCAACTCATTTTGCTCACCTTTAACCAATGAGTAAATACACATGGTTAACCTGCTGCAAAAGTCAAAAACTGACCGCTCATGTTCCTGGCCGTACTTGTCACATATAGTATCACCGTCAGACGGCTAACCCTTCACTGACCATCCGATTCTCACAAATCTGGAATGTACTTTCTCAATCTGGAAATCTGATTGGCTGGGCCAACACAACTTGGGGGAGGAAGACCACACAAGTGTTTTATCAGTCCGGGTGGATACAATAAGCACTTTTCAGGACGAACTAAACACTGAATTTGCCAAAGTTTGTCAAGTTACATCTGTGAAATAATCAGTACAAAATCGCATTTTTTTTTAATGCTCTTAGTGATTGCGACTCCAATGTTGTTTCAAGCGCGGAAAGACGTGAGGACACACAATTTTTCAAGTTCGAGTTCACCAACGTTAATCCACTAACTCTCCTGACTGCTTTGTCAGATAAAATGTCGGGGTTATTATTGGTCAGATCGCCTGTCAATCAAACTGTTTGTGAAGGGTCAATTGCATTTAAAACAAATTGAAACTATAATATGTTTTAATTGAATTGCAATTAAAAAGCGATCGAAAACATTAAACTCATTTCGATATTCTTTTAAACTTTATTAACTCCACTCTTTTTAAAAGTATGCTCAAGCGTACTTATTTTTCACAATGCACAACATTTCAAAAGTATATGCATTCTGATGAAAACGCCTTTGAAAGACAAATATATATATATATATATTACAAAAAAGTATTGTTTCCCCATCCATGGCATCTATCCTGACAAATGTTTATTGTAGCTCCGTAGAATTATATATTAGTAGCCTTCTTGGCTAGAAGAAACAGTAATGAGGACTAGACTAGAACAAGAGCAGATGAACTGTCATCCCGAGCATTTGTCACCCACTGAGATTTACTCACCTGTTCACAGCTGTGGGCATCTGCATTGAGGGATTCCTTCTGCCACCTGGTAATGATGGCAGGTGATAATTGCTACTATGTGCAGGAGATAAGTATAGCTGGGAGTCTGCTGTGCTCGCTCCTATCAGACGGAGACGGTCGAGATTTAGGGAGAATTACACACAGAAGAGTCTCCGTGGAGCTATAAAGCTGTTTAACTGAAAATCTAGTGTAAGGAGCAGTGGTTCTCAAATTACATAGATGAAAACAATCAGAACAGTTTCATGTAACTTTATTGTGTTAAACTTATTCACTGATGAAGTGTTTCTGTTGTCTCGTTATGCAACAGAATACATTAAGGTTCGGTTCAACTTCTTTGCTCTCTGCAAAAAAAAAAAACTCGACTCCAACAAAAGTTGGAGAACTACTGCTCTACTGGTCTGTTAGAGATGTTGCCAGTTAGTAAACTTATAAAAGCTACCGTATCTTTATTTGACATTCATTTAAAATTACGCTTTTAAGAAAAAAAAACTGTAAACTGTTCCAAATTATTTCATGATTGGTGGTCAGTGATGGATTAGTTCAGTGAGTAACCCCTTACTCCTAATGCACCCGGGTTCAATCCCCACCAAGGGCAACTTCTTACTTGTAAGCGTCTGCCAAATGAATAAATGTAATGATTAAGTGCACAAAATAAAAGTTTCACAAAAAAAAAAAAAAAAAACAACACTAAAGTACAGATACTTCAAAATCTACTTAGTTAATGTCCACCACTGCTAATGGTGCTCATGGATGAAGGTTATGGTACCATTATTACTGAAAGCCAATCACATGGTGCAATTTTGCATATTGCATAAGAGTAGATAAAATTGCTTGTGAAGCAGTTCATTTGTTAATCACTTGGATTAAAAGCATCTGCCAAGTAAATACATTTAAATGTTAAATGTGCTCTTCAATGTTCAGTACTTCCAGATCTGTCCTTGCTATTAACAATTTAGCAAATGCTGAAAATCAGACCTAAAAACTAGCAGACCCTGGTCAAATTTTCTATTAGAATTTCTACTGAATGTTCCCGCTGGAAACTCCAATGTTACACAAAACATCTTCGAGAACACACAGACCCTATTGGACTATTTGATTTATAAACTATGATCAAATTTAACATGAAAATTAGGATATCATGTCAAATTGTCAGTATAACTGTCCAAATTTGTGCCATAGCCATAACTCACAGCCATAAATATGGAAACAAATGTTTAAAGGAAAAAGCTGCCCATGGGAACAATATCAGAAAGAGAAATGAAAATATTCTTCATAAATATTACATGAAGAGGTTGGTGCTGCGGGTGTACAGTGACAGAACCACTTTGTCGGGTAAAACAGAGTTTTACCTACAGATTATGCTAAATAGTTTATCTGCTATTTAGAATCAAAATCAGCATATGAATGAGCGGGGTTGAGGAGAAACAAAATACAAGTAACTTAGTTACGTATTTAAAATACAAAATTTGAGTAAGTGTATTTCATTACAGATCCATTTTAAATGGGTGGTAATCAGATTACAGTTCCATCTGAAAAGTGTTTTAGATTACCAAAGTGATTACTTTGAGTTTTAATGTCATTTAAACAGCGATTGGTGATTCTCTGACTCTGACCGTCTGAAAAAGAGGAATTCAGTTTCATCAACATTTTAATACTTTTAAGAGGATTGTAAAAATGTTGTTATTTTTATTTAGTTCTGTCCTGAACAAGACAATATGACTGAATTTATAAAAAAAAAATCATCACTTAACTGTCCTGTCATGACCTGATGATCCACGACTGTTTTCATGTTTTGTGAGTCATTTTATAATTCACTCGTCACTGCAACTTTTTCTCACAATTTGTTTTTTCCCTCATAATTTTGAGTTTGTATTTCACAATTCTGACTTCTTTTTCTCAGAACTGCGAGATTTAAACTCACAATTGCAAGTTATAAAGTCAGAATTGGGAGATATAAACTTGCAATACTGACTTTTTTTCTTGCAATTGTGAATTTAGTATATGAGTTTATATCTCATAATTGTGACTTTTCTCAATTTTGTGAGTTTATATCTCATAATTGTGACTTTTCTCAATTTTGTGAGTTTATATCTCATAATTGTGACTTTTCTCAATTTTGTGAGTTTATATCTCATAATTCTGACTTTTCTCAATATTGTGAGTTTATATCTCATAATTCTGACTTTTCTCAATTTTGTGAGTTTATATCTCATAATTGTGACTTTTCTCAATATTGTGAGTTTATATCTCATAATTGTGACTTTTCTCAATTTTGTGAGTTTATATCTCATAATTCTGACTTCATAACTCGCAATTGCAACTTTATATCACTCAATTCTGTGGGAAAAAGTCAGAATTGTGAGATTAAAACTTGCAATTACCTTTTTTGTGTTTGTTTCACACTTATTAGTATTCTAAAGTATTCTAAAGTATTTAGATTAAGTTACTAAACTTGAGTAATGTAACGAAATACGTTACAAATGACTTTTTAAAGCATGTATTTTGTAATCTGTAGTGAAATACATTTTAAAAGTAACCCACCCAGCCCTGAGAATGAGCCCATCTACACATCATACTTTTAGGTCATCAAGCACACGAAATGCAGAATAAAACGACTGTAAAACAGATCTGTACTGAAAGCATTATACAGGGCTATTTTAGAAATGTGCTTTTGAATATAGTCTCCCATTGCAGGGATCTAGTGGTTGCATTGGTAAGTTAGCATCTCTTGAGGGATAGATTTGGTACAACGTTTGATAGTTTGGATTTTCAGGATTGTGTCTGATGGTAATGGTGTGATAATAAAGACATATTTTTTAAATATGTAAAAAAAAAGTTGTGGAAAAAAATCTATTTTATTAGCTACTTTAGCAGATAATTAACGTATTAATTTAAGGGCCCAGAGTGTCCTGGAAGGCACGAGAGATCTTCCGCTGTGGACATGATCTTGACGCACAAACCTGCCATGGAAACAGATCTAATGCCCGAGCTCCAACCATGGAGGTCTATCCTGGACTTACAGCCGGAAGCCATCTCCACCCAGAGGCCAGAGTCCGCGCCATGGGGTTGGAGATGTATTTGTAAACCAGTCCACCTGGTCCTGTGTGAGGAATTACATGCTAGTTTCTCAGTTTGGAAGGGGAACAAAAAAAGAAAACAGCTGTCAAACAATCACTTACGAAGCTCCACAGAATCAGCTAGTTTGGCACAACTGCCAGTCAAGCGTTGAACCCTGACGCACAGGCTGCTGATCAAATAGTGCTTCTCAAACATTCAGTCCACAAATAGTGCCTTCCAGGCTCTGCATACTTACTATTCAATTAAAATACTATGAATACGACATAAACAACTTTCAAGTAAGTGGTACAAATAGAACTGAGTGACTGTATCTGCTTCCGCAAACAGAAAAGCAAAAGAAATATGATCTAGTCAGAGGTGTGGAAGTAGAGAGTTTGCCAGGGAAAGCTTTAATATAACATCTGTTTCCTATAATAAAACATGATAGACGCCAGCTCAAATCAACCCTCCCAAACAGTTAACAAACAGAAAGATGTTTTAGCTTTTGCCAAAACTTTACCTCTAAGGACTGATCAACTTGCGTGCATGTTTAAACCAAAGTTTGACCAAGGTGGTGCCAAAAAATATAAAAGAGACATGAAATGTTTGCATTGTGTGTTTTTCTTCACCGCTACAGATGATGGTTAGTATATTTGACAGGTCTTAGCTTGTTTACGATCCCATGAACTAAAAAGAGCTTCTATTGCACATTATCTACTGTCTTGTCAAAATTCATTTCATTTGTACAGTTAGCTATATGTTTGATGTTTACATAATGGAGGCCAGCTAGTAGTTGCTGTGCGAGTAAACCTCACTCTTCTGACCTCAAGAGATGCTCTGGCGAAAGACGCTTGAGGTTGCGGCCTTTAGCCTCCTTGTAGGACCCGGGAAGAAGGGTTACATTGGTGCCGTGACCCGGATGGGAGTGAGGTTTAGGGGGGGTGATTGTTGAGGAGGCCATCTGGGCCTTTAGACTCCTTGTTAGAGCATCAGACTCTCATGCCGGAAGACTCAGATTCAAGGCCCGCTTGGAGCAGGTCGAGTAGGACCCAGGTAGCATATATGTTTTGTATTCAGTGTTATTTTAGTATCATTAGTGTACAATTACATGATATTTTGAATATTTAAATTTTTGACTTTTTTTTAATTTGTCATGTCATTGATGGATGTTTATGGAAAATGCAACTGATATATTTCTAACTGCAGCTCTAGGTGGCCACTATAAATGTAGACCTTTAGCTGTGCCTGTGTTTAGGTATGATATATATTCAAAAATAATCAAGCATGAATTCACCTTTGACATTATTAAAGCATCATCAGTTTTGCATGATACAGTGTAATTGGTAAATTGCATGGCAAACCTCAAGTGATTTCATACATAAATTAGTAGTTTTATGTCCCTTGTATTGCTTAGGGACTTTCTTCTCATAATAGAAGAATTTCACTTAAAATCAGTATCTCAAGTCCATTTATTATTTGTAGTTTTGTACAGGTTTGAGCGTGACTTAAAGTCACCTGCTGGTGGCACTCTACATCTTCAACTGAGTATTAGTTTGTAATCTGTATGTCAATCTCTTCTGAGCTACAGGTAGACACTGTCTGTTCATACTGTATATACGCTTCATCGTCTCTGGTCTCTAACATAAGCTGGATGTATATCCCTATAAAATGTATATCTCACACACGTATATTCAGTGCCCATTGCCCAAAGACCCATTGTCATTTTATTTCTCAAGATATTATTGATGCCGCCAATAATTTTCCACCTGTGCAATTATGTATTTGCCACTCAAGTTAGCTTCTTTCCTGTCCACTCACTAAATAGGAAACTGCACTCTTCAAAATAAAAGTTTCTGTATTGGCTTGATGGTTCCATTAAACGTTCACCTAAAAATGAAAATGACCCCATAATTTCCTCACACTCAAGCCTTGCTAGGAGTTTATGACTTTCTTCTTTCATCCGAACACAATCGGAGTTATATTAAATAATATCCTGGCTCATCCCAGGACTACGTTTATTGGATTAACTTTTATTTTGGATTACGTTTGCATGTTGCTAATGCAGTAAACTCTAGTACAATAAAATATCTTAATTAGACTATTTCAATCAATATATATTTTTATTTATAATTAAGATCAATTTAAACGTCTTGCCTCATCCACCATCTTGGGTGGATTTATCACAATGCATTCTCTGCAAAGTATCTTGGAAGACGTCATAATCACCCTGCCTTGTTTTTAGAGCAGCCTTCATGTTGGGAGTGTTGCTATGATACCTTAAAACGCAGCCTATGTAGGAAGCTCACTAGGTTTTGGATTTGAGCACAAAATATGACAAAATATGTTTGTAAAGGTTAGTAGAAAGAATGCTTTTAATATGCATATGTTTAAAGATACGGATGTAGTTCCAAACTGTTCCAGGAAAAGTGGAAATATTTGGAAGGAGATAATAAGAACACTAGCAAAACAATATTTGAACTTGAGCATATATAACCCATTTATTTTCTTCTTTAAACCTTTCTTCTTATTTTTGGTCACATATTCACTTACAAAAAAGACATTTTCTAGCCATTCTTTGTACTGCCTCATATAAAGATAGACATTCGCTGTCTCTTTCCAAGCCCAGATGAGTTTAGCAGAACTATTAAATGTGTCATTCTCTGGGATTCCACACTTATGATAATGTGGATATAGATACAGGTGTTTCCTTTCTGCCTAAAAAAATATTTAATGAAAATTTTAGTATTGTTTATTTTGGTCTCTCTCAGGAGAAAGGCGAGAGTGTGATCAACACAAATCAAATTATTCATTTGTCATATTTGATTGTGTTGTTTTCTGTACTTAAAATGGGGTTTTCTAGATTATGGCGATAATATCAGAAAATGGGGTACTGGTAATCTTTTGTTAGGAAATTATCAATTTTTACAGACATTTTCTTTAACTCTAAAACACAACACAAGTCAAAATACAGATAAAACGCCAATGAAAAAGAAAATGTGGAAAACTCCTTCATATTATCACAGTATATTGTATCCAATTTGACTGACTTTTCTTGGAGAGAAGCTTTTTAGAAACGACAAAAATGTACCATAGGACCAATAATTTGCTCTAAAAAACCATATACTTCAGGGCTGAGGGAACCAAATGCAATGACTTATGAATAAACCATTTAAATTGAGTCTATGTGGGACTCTACGGCTACTACGATAAAAATATACCAAACTATATATACAGTATAAAGTATTCAGACCCCCTTAAAGTTTTCACTCTTTGTTATATTGCAGCCATTTGCTAATATCATTTAAGTTCTTTTTTTCCTCGTTAATGTACACACAGCACCCCATATTGACAGAAAAACACAGAATTCTTGACATTTTTGCAGATTTATTAAAAAAGAAAACCTGAAATATCACATGATCCTAAGTATTCAGACCCTTTGCTGTGACATTTTACTCAGGTGCTGTAGTCTGATGAGACCAAGATAGAACTTTTTGGCCTCAATTCTAAGCGGTATGTGTGGAGAAAACCAGGCACTGCTCATCACCTGTCCATACAGTCCCAACAGTGAAGCATGGTGGTGGCAGCATCATGCTGTGGGGATGACTGGTTGCAATCGTGGGAAAGATGAATCCAGCCAAGTACAGGGATATCCTGGACGAAAACCTTCTCCAGAGTGCTCAAGACCTCAGACTGGGCCGAAGATTTACCTTCCAATAAGACAATGACCCTGAGCACACAGCTAAAATAACGAAGGAGTGGCTTCACAACAACTCTGTGACTGTTCTTGAATGGCCCAGCCAGAGCCCTGACTTAAACCCAATCGAGCATCTCTGGAGAGACCTAAAAATGGCCGTCCACCAACGTTTACCATCCAACCTGACGGAACTGAAGAGGATCTGCAAGGAGGAATGGCAGAGGATCCCCAAATCCAGGTGTGATAAACTTTCCCAAAAAGGCTCATGGCTGTACTAGATCAAAAGGTGCTTCTACTAAATACTGAGCAAAGGGTCTGAATATTTAGGACCATGTGATATTTCAGTATATTTTTTTAATAAATCTACAAAAATGTCAAGAATTCTGTGTTTTTTTCTGTCAATATGGGGTGCTGTGCTATTAATGAGGAAAAAAATGAACTTAAATGATTTTAGCAAATGGCTGAAATATAACAAAGAGTGAATAATTTAAGGGGGTCTGAATACATTCCATACCCACTGTATATTAGAGCTTCTTACAAACTCATATACTCAAATAATTCAGTAGCATTGATAATAATTTTGCTTTAAAGAAAGCTATACTTCTTTAATAAAGCCTATCAAAATCACTTAAGTAATTATTTGATTTGGGAAATTCAACAATTAATTTATTCTTTAAGTTTATTTCATAAAAAGGAAATCAGCATTTGACTAACAAATTATATTTTTAAGAAATCCCAAATAATTGTAGTAAATTTCAATCCAAATATTACTAAATATGCTTATTCAAATCCACTTCAATTTACTCAATTCATAAATTTTCTCAAAACTTGCAATAAAAAAAGTGTGAAAAAAATAATAAAATAACCCTAAGTTCACAAGTGTTTAGAGTGTCCTGTTTGAATGAATCCTCATTTTAGTTCATTATGATTGAACAGAAACAACTGCTATGATATTTTGACAGAATTGTCTTCCAAGGGCGTTTAAGTTGATACTGAGGTGTGAAGGAGTGTGTCATTTATTTATGATGGTGCTGTATATGGCTCATTGCAAATGTCACTTACGCCTATTGTAAACATTTGGTTACACCCAACATCTGCTTCAGTCTACTCTTCTACTTAGTTCTTTTCTACATACAATCACGGATATAAACCCAGATGACATTTAGTGTGGCCGCTGTGCAGTGACTCATTCTGAGTCTGTTGTCTCAGTGCAAACCTCTCAGAGTGTGAGATGGACCATGTTCCTCCTCCAGCCCACAGAAATGACCTTATTAAAGCAACGTCTGCTGGAGCTTTTGTTCATGGCTGTTGATAAAGAGGGAAAGAGGAAGACTTAAAACCCACAAAAACATTTCAATTTCATTCCCATTAGTGCTAAGATTAGTGATTTGAACAGACCCTTACTGGAAGTATTGTTTGTGCATAAGTGTCCATCACTTTTTCACAGTGAATGAAGGCTTACTCTTTGTAGTTCCGGAGAGGTGTGCCATTATTATTCCAAGTGATAAAACTTACTTTTTGTTTCCTTGTTTCATTTCATTTATTTTCATTCAGTCATTCATTTAGTTTCATTTCATTAAATTCATTTGTTCAGTTTCATTCATTATATCTTTATTCATAATCTATCCATCCACATTTATTCATTCATTCATATTCATTCATTCATTTTAGTTATTTATTTATTGTGTAGTAATGGTGCTTTTTGTGTCACCAACTGTTCAGATGAGATAGAGATCTCTCATAAAAGACACAGACAGGAACAGCACAAGCTTTGACACACTTGACCATATTTTACTCTTATCACTGGTTCTTCTGCTGTTTTGCATTAATAGTATCTATCCTACTTCCTCATTACTGCACCTAACCATTACTGGGTGGGCCAAGTTTCTGAAAAACCAATTTGGATCATGAAATTCAGTTTTCTGAAGGAGCTATTTTAACAGAACCTCTGTGTTGGAGACCTGAAAGCTACAATAAGTTTTCATTGCAGATCTTAAAATATCAAGAAAATGTCCAATCCTATTATGTCTTTCAATGGAAGATTTAACATCTTCTTTTGCTCTGTGAAAGAGCAATGTCTGAGAAATAAAGCATTTCAATGGGAGCCTTAATGACAGATTCCATTAGCTCTGTGGCTTTCCATCAGCTCCATGTCACACCTGTCTGTGGGTTTACCCTACTTTCCTATTGCCCTGTATGTATGAGAGATTATCTCTGCTGTAGGTAGTGACTAAATGCAAACCTGCTAACTCTAATGAGTGTAATCCCACTGACAAAAGGATCACCTTCTCTCTGTCTTCCTAGACTCCACCCAGTCTGTTTAAAACCCTGAACGACAGAGTTACATGCACAACAATGAGAAGACACTTATAGGAGGCCTGAGACATGCATCCTTTGTCTTCTAGCAGCACCACACCTCTCTAAAAAGCTCGTCTTACCTTCATTTCACCTTATATTCATGGCATTTATTTTCCACAGGAGGTCCATAAGTTTGTTTTTATAACCATGTGCCTCCCACATGAGAGTTTTATGTTGTGTGTGTGAGACAAGTATGATGGGAACAGAGAATTTTTGTCTGAAACGAAACTGCTGAAACTGGAGCCCACCAGGGTTCGCTCCTTGGACCATTCCTGTTCAATGCTACTAGACCAAATAATAGAAAACCCCAGAATTGTTTATCATAACCATGCAAATTACCACCAAATCTTCTTATCTAGCTGTGTCAACAAGCAATTACAGCCCCAGAGGCCCTGTTTTACCTGGAATTATCTTAGATTGTCTGAAACAGCGATGCAGTTTTGACAACCTCTGAATGTGGTTTGAATAATTCAAGCACAATACAATTTATAGACTGTTTACATTGGCATTAAGCAGCGTCCACTAATATAATTGGGGTCTATTCCAGCGCAATGATCAAACAAAACCCTGGATGTGGTGCGAACTTGAATCAGTTTGTCTCAGTTTACATCCATTTCATTCATTTTTTGCTTCCTTATCATTTTTTGCATTTCATTTCATTAATTTATGTATTCTTAAATAATTACAAAGTTCCCACAAATCCACAGAGGACAAGCGGTTTGGCCAATGGATAGATTTAAATATTTAAAAGTCCTCCAAAAAATGTATCATGGTTTCTACAAAAGCAGCACAACTGTTTCCTTACATTGATAACAATTGAGTAATGATGCTGAAATTCATCTTTGCCAACAAAGGAATAATTTACATTTTAAAATATGTTACAATAGAAAAGAGTTATGTTAAATTGTAACAATATTCACAGTATTACTGTTTTTACTGTAATTTTATAAATGCAGTAAATGCAGCCATTGTGAGCATAAGAGCACATTTCTGTGCATTTGTATATGTTACATATGTGGATATAACAGTAAAGGTGTGCTTTAAGAATGTGTTTACTGCACTTCTCTATGGATTCAGTGAGTTTGTTTTGACGAGGATGAATGGTGAATTAATGTGGTGTCGGCAGTCGGCAGCAGGCAGTGAGTCTGCTGGAAGTCGAGGTAATTCCTCGGCACAAACACAGAGAATGGGGCTTTGCTCTGGGAAACAATGTCACTTTCCTTCAGCGTTTCTCCAATTCCATAAATCTCTTCATCTGGAAAAAACGCCTCACGGAAACGAAATGGAAAAGGTCCCATGGAATAGCCGGCGGCTCTCCAGTCCACGATTGGAAAACGCATTAGGCGACAGAGAGAGTGTATTTGACGATTCTGACAGTACTCTGTATACCTACCGGTCTAGCAAGAACAGAGAGATAGTTCACCTCGCTCCAAGACTGCCAGAGTTTCTGCTGGGCTCTGATTTCAAAAATAAACTCATTAAATGGCTTGCAATTTCATGTGATCTCTCTAAATACTCTTATGTGGCTGCTCACGATCATAAAGAAGTTCAGAAACTCCAAAATCTAAGTTGCCTACTTACATCATCGGGCGCTCTTTTTTGTGAAGACTGTTCAAAATGATAAAGATAACACGTTTGTCAAATTCTGAGGCAGCATTGCATGTGTCCTTCACACACAAGTCAACCCCTAAATGCCTTGGGCAGAAGATGGAGTCAATCTGACAAAAACTCTTTTTGGGGACATCTTCATTTGTAAAAACTGTGTATATAAAGGAAATAAAGGTTTTTTTTTTGGTTACACTTTTTAAGATCCTTGTTACGGTGAAATTATGCAAATAAATACTCAAATTAATAATATTAATAAACACAATGCTATATAATTAATGTTAAGGTTATGGTTTGGTTTATGGTTAGTTGCTTGTAACTATGCAAGCATGTACTCTTATTAATATAGTAAGTACATGTATGTGTAACAGGACACTGTAAAATAAAGTGTTTTTATTATTGTAGAAGTGCATGGTTAGGGTGTGGGTTAGGATTAGGTTATAGGTTTTATATCTAGCTGTATATAAATAGATGTTACCATAGATGTCAGTCAAAAAAAAAAAAAAAAAAAGGTCCAAATGTAAAAGTTGTGTATTTGAATTACATATAAAATTTCCATCCATTTTGATTACTCAGTTAAAAAAAAATAATAAACTTAATGTGATGCATATTTGTCAGTCCTACATAAGTAAAACAGGTAAGCTTTCCATTATTGCGAAACCAGTTGCCGTCACTGTTTCGGCAGAGGGAGGTTCTAGGTGGACGGAGCTCATAAATCACACCATCCGCCTCAATGAGTCTACACCATCAAGACAGCGACCCTACCGAATCCCAGAAAGACTGTTGAACCCTTTGAAGGCAGAGATCGACATGATGAAGGAGTTGGGCACCATTGAAGCCTCCAAAAGTGAATAGAGTAGCCCGCCCGTCATCTTACCAAAGAAGGACAGATTGTTGCATGTCTGCGTCGACTTCCGCAAGCTAAATACCCAGTCGAAGTTCGATGCCTACCGTATGCCAAGGATTGACGACCTGTTCGAGGGGATTGGACAGGCCTGGAACATCTCGAAATCGGGCCTGTGTAAGAGGTACTGACAGGTGCCCTTTGATCCGAACTCTAAACCTCTCGCCACCTTAAGGACAGCCGTTGAACTATATTAGTTTACTGTCCTACCCTTTGGTCTGCATGGGGCACCTGCCCGCTTCCAGTGGCTAATAGACCAAGTTCTCCAGGGCTGTGAAGAGTGGGCGGCTGCCTGTTTGGCCAACATTGTCATCTACAGCCATAACAAGGCATACCACCTGAAACATCTGAGACAGAACCTGGAGAATATCCAAGCAATGGGCCTGTGGAATTGGCTGCGATTGCAACTCCACTAACAAACTTATTAACGAAAGCAGGAAAGAACCTGGTGGAGTGGTCCAAGACCTACGAAAGTTCGTTCAACACCTTGAAAGACAAGATGTGTTCTGAACCTGTGTTATAAAGCCTTCACTTCAACCAGCGATTCTTGGTACAAGTAGATGCCTCCGATAAGGGGATCAGAGCCGTGCTGGCCCAGGGGACTAATGGAGCCGAGAAACCTGTGGAGTTCCTGAGCAGAAAACTTGTGACCAGGGGGACTAGTTTCTCAACCTTCGAAAATGAGTGTCTCTGGTCCCTGGAAGCCCTGCATTAATACCTCCTGGGCTGGGAATTCGATATGAAGACTGACCAGCGGGCACTAACTTGGATTCACACCATGACAGACCACAATGCTCAAGCTACCCATTGGCACCTGGCTCTCCAGCTCTACACCTTCCAGATCCGACATCGCCCCGGAAGGATGAACCTTGTGGCTGACTACCTGTCCAGTCATTCACTCCAGACATATCACATATTCCCATTGTCTATTGTTTTATATTGGAATTGTTTGTGTTATATGTTGGCGTAATCGGGATACTGGGTGGTGTGCCGGCCAACACAAGGTCACACAGGGTGCCCAGTTATGACGCTGCAAGCTTGTTTCTATGTGGGGTAAAAGAATTCCAATCGTTTTGTTATTGCTTCCTTGTTTACTATGATTATGTCTATTGTTTAATTAATGAGTTAATTTGCATTGTGTTTATTTTGTTATAGTATTAAGTTATTTTATTTATCTGAATGTGAGGATATGTAATAACTTATGAAACGTACCTTGTAATCGCAGTAAAAGGGGCGGAGTCTGGCCTTTAAGAGTAGTGGCCACACTCCAGTGTTGCTTGTTTACTTGTTGTCTTGGTACTTTGGTTTGTTGGACTGTACACTTGTATATATTATCACTGCTGGATTATTGGATTTCTGGTGCACTCCACCAAATGTTCCCAGGAGACGGTGTGATTGTGTGTTTTATCAAGAGCACAAAAATGTTTATTATATGATATACTCTGCAATATTTTATTCAATACTCCAAAGTATAATAACAAAAAACACACATATTTGTATTTTTCTGCTTAGTATTTTATGGTTAGCTTAGCAACATGCTAATGTCAAAATTATCATGTCTCTGTGCTCTTCAAGTCAGGGTGCTATTTTAGTGACGCACGAGTGACCATTAAGGGTTTCTGCCTTTGACCATCTGCCTAGGTAGGCAGGCAACAGAGCTAGCGTTTTTAGTGGCCTGTACATAACACAAAGCTATGACGTCATATTTGACAAAATAATTGTTCATCGAACATAAAGCAGAAATACTCAGTGATGGCTGCTCTATTCTTAGCATGCACTAAAGGTTGACCCATCTAAAGGTCTGGTTGCCCCGGGTGACTGCTGATGTCATATCCATGTCCAGCAGACTGTGGCTTTACACAAATGTCATCTCACTAAGACATATGTTTATTGCTTACTGAGTGTGGCTGCTGTCGAATACCTGACCTGCTGTAAAAGCAATGGTAGTCACAAAGTTATTGTTATTCTGACGCAGTTCATCCCAAACAACCTTTTCAATTGACCTGTTTGCAGTTCGTGTTCAAAACGTACAATTCAGGTGTAAAATACTCTGCTACTGTTTTCCTAGCTAGCTTTTTATTTCATGAGGGCTGCGAGTCCCTATAGTCCATGGTTATTGGAAACATATAGAATTATTAATCATAGGGCTGCACAATTTATTGCACGATACGAAAAAATAACATTGAAATTGAACGTGATTATCGCTTAAACACAAGGCTGCGATTATGTTTTATGCGCAGCTTGTCAGTGAAGTACGGCTCCAAATGCTAATCCATCTGAAAGCACTGCGAGTTTGAGTCGCTTATAATGTACGTTTGAAAAAGCAACGCGCATTAAACATCTTTCCAGACATGAGAAACATTCAATAACATCTTGTCCAACAAAAGACATTTAATAACATGTTTTTACTCCAAACTCACTTCATGACGACAGTTGAGCGTCATTCTGAGTGATTCTTACACAGAATAATTCAGTCGTGTGTTTATGTTTAATCAATCAAAGCGTTTCAATCTTTTGTTCGTTCCGCTACATGACGCTTTATCTTCATATTTTGAGTTTCTGCAAAGAGCGCCCTCTAGCTTTCAGATGGAGAAGCATTTACTACTGATCACAGATCCGTACAGCTCTGACAAGTTGCGCATTAAATAATCGCAGCCTTTGCGATTTGCTCGCGATAAATCGTGCAGCCTCGAATTACATTGCGTGTACAGAATCTGGTGATACTGTCTGAGTCTGGTGACCTCTAAAGTTACTTTTTAGCTATCATGAAAACGATTTTTACTCTGAAATATTAAATTTTTATATTTACGTCTATTTTATTTTGTTTTACGATATTGAGGATACATGTTCTCTCACAAAACCCACACATTAATTCATCAGACAAAGCTATTCTTGGTGTAGTCTGAGAAGACCCTTAAATTTTATTTGCTGTGAACTTGTTGGTGTTCAGATTTTCTGACATTATTGTCCATGAAATTTACATATTAAACAAAGGAGGGTAAACTGGCAACCAAAATACATGAGCATAATAAAAATGTCTTGATAAAATGTACACTATACAGTTAAATGTGACAAAATGACATTCTGCAATTGGTACGATTCTTTTTGTTTTTATTGAGGAAAACGTATTTCAAATCTTTAAACAACTGACCAAAAATTATACACAAAATAAGCAGTTAAAAAAAAAAGACATTTAGCAGCTTGAACAAAGAATTCAAAGCAGAATGACAATTAAATTCACTGATACAAACAGAAAAACAAGCATAATGTTTGTTTGTCCTAAAAACAATTTTTTTGTTTCTTTCTTTTTCTTTTCTTTTTTTTACAAGACATTTGACCACTAAGCGTTTGGCATCATCCGATGAATGGCAAGAATGGAACTCCAAACTTCACAGAGCGAGTCAAACATCCCCCTGCCCGCACAATCCACAGGATACTGTCAAAATGTTAAGACAAACATAACAACAAACTGGAGGGCGAGTGAGAACCACAAACAGGAGATGCAAATGTGTAAAAAAAAATAAAAGAGATGAGATGTATGAACATGCACAGGTGCACCATACAGCCCTCCTGATCGTAACAGACCCCATAGGTTAAAAACTAATGTTAATGCAAATTCTAAATCACTTCAACGACCATAGCTTAAAATCTTTAGAAATGCATCCTTTGATGATTTTAAAGGGGTCATATCATGAGGAATCATAATTTGAGATAAAACAGTTTGATGCACTATATAAGGTGGGAACTGCATGGGGTTCTTGAGTAATTCAATCATAAAAATAAATAATTTTAAAATAAAAATATTTAAAATAAAGCACTTAAAGATTTGTTTACCTGCACATTGTCATTGACAAAAAAAAAAAAACAACATCAGAGAACCATGAACACGCAAATGTATTGTTACTGTTGTTAATATTTTAGACAAAAACAAAATCTCCTTCAAATAAATATTTTAGGTCAAAGGGGCTCAGGAATACTATATAAGCATACCGTAACTTTTAGAAATCAAAACTTGCTCCCAAGTCCAAAAACAGCATTTACTGAATCTAAACATCCACAACTTTCTGACAACAGACAGATGAATACATTATTTACACATCAATGACGTCTACTGTGTGACCCAAAACCTTCGCAAAGAATGTGTCATTAAGAGAAAGCCAAAAAATCCCCTAAAGCTTGTGTATAAGCTGAGCAAAGCACAGGGGTTTCCTCAACAGTATAGAAAATGTTGGGAAAATGGTGATGAAAGACTACTTTGGAAAGAAAAAAAAAACATTGTGAGTGAAATCTAGTGGAAAAAGTATGACATGACCCCTTTAAAATCTCAAATCTCGCAAATGCAAGCGTATTTCTGCCTTGATAATGCCAAATAGTGTAAAAATCGATTGATCCGAGCGCGCTTGAGTTGACTGTTATGATATGATGAAATATTAGAAACTCAACGGCAAAGTTTGCATTCCAGTGAAGCGAAACGATCCGGGCTTCTCAGACCTATTAAATACTTGTGTCTGTTCAGCCAAATTGCTCATAGTAATGAAATAAGCTGTATTGATTAAAAGACATTTGTCGAGGGAGATAAACCCCTTCACCAGCTGCACCCATCTCTCCAGCCCTCCCTCTCTCCCTCCCTCTCGTCTGCGTCCTCGCTTCTCTCTCTCTCTCTCTCTCTCTCACTCTCGCTTTCCTCTTCCCTCTCCTCTCAAGTCTCTTTGTCAAGTCTAAACATATATGCCACAGCTCCACCTACTTCCTTCCGCAGCGCTATTAATCAAGAACAGGTTAACACTCTGTTAACAGGGGGTGAATGTAGGGTCAGGTTCAGCCTACAGAGCAGCTGCGACGGGAGTGCATGAACACAGCCCGTTTTAGTTTCGACCGCTTCAGCAAGAGCTGTCGAATTCCCTGCTTGGATGTTACAGCAAATAGTGTCCCACCATCAAAGGTGCTTCTGCAAATACCTTTCTTCTAGAAAGTAAGGAAACGCGAAACAAGTCTTTTCTTTGTTTTCCGCCGTATGCCGAGATGCATGCGCCCTCTGACACAGGATGCCGTCTGCTTTAAAAGCTGCTGAGAAACGCAACAAAAAAGACGGTTTTGCATCTCAAGTTTGTTATCTGGATGCTGCTAGGAAATAATAAATTAAGAGTTCAATTACAAGACATCAGAACTGCAAAGGAAAATGACACGTGCATTGGTTGTAAATCGGGACACCATGTACATTCACAAGCTTTTAGTCCCTTTGTCGTGTATTTCGAGATTTCGAGGTCGCTTTGCTCACCTCAGCATACTGCATTGACATTAGGCACTTTGAATGCATTCACATGTACAAATATAGACAGCGCTATCACATCGTTTGATAGTCTGGGTATAAAAATACAATCTTAAAATCTTTGGTTTGCACAAACCGTAATCGTTGTACTTTTTGACTTGTTCCCCTCATTCGGAGAGTCTTTGTGAAAGGTTCTTTGCGACACATCTGGTGCTGTTTGGACTAAAGGGTGCAGCTGCACCTCGCGCTTCCCTTTTGATGCATCTAATGACTGACATGAAATGTTCTTGACAGTGTCAACCGGTCAGAAACATGTTAGTACGTTTAAAGCCTCACGAGCTTTCGAATTAAGCAAGGCAGGGAAGAAGTTGCCCTCCGAATGGCCAGAAAACAGCACGAACAAAAACCCCACTGGAGCGGTTTTTCGTTTCACTCAGGCATTGATGCACATTGGGGGAAGTGAGACGACCGCGAAACAATTTCAGCTCGCTTACGACAATGCCTTGATTCAGCTCATCTTTTTCTCTCAGTTGCACGGTAGCCACGTGGAGTAGGTTTGCTGATGGCAGGTAAAGACTGGCTGAACTTGGGCAATATAATAATTGCTAAAGTTACCGTCTGCTACATAAGGGGCAGGTTGGTAATAGCAAGTGACATTCGCTACGTTGGGTATGACGTTCTGCTCGGCCAGCACACGCACCGCCAGCATGGCGATCAGCCCCAAGGTCTGCCGCCGCTCGTGTCCCATCAGACACACCGTGCTCTCGTTAACCACCCCATGCAGCGTCGTCAGATAATCGTACTTGCGGTCCTCCAAGCCCACAAAGTGGTTCTGGAGGTAAGACTCCAGCTTGCGCTGCTGTTCGCAGATGTCCGAGAAGTCGATGAAGAAGCGGGAGCACATGTAGCGCTGGAGAGACTTCATCTCCGACTCGGAGGCAGCGCGAAAGCCCCTCACCAGAAGATGGCAGTACTTCAGCAGGCCGCCTCCTCGGATCTCCTCGGGGTTCCTCGTGCAGATCACCTTGTTGCGCAAGTGGTCCAATGCCATGGCGAAGTCTCCGTACACGCTCTCGCCGATGATGGTGGGGTGAAACGTTTTGGCCATGGGGTTCTCGGAGCACTCGTAGAAAAGAAGCAGAGAGTCTAGCTTAATCTGGAAAGAATCGACACTGAACTCGAACTGCCGGCGCAAAGAGTCCACGAACTTGAGCTCCACATTTTTGCCCCGGTTGTTGGAGAGAGAGATAAGACTCCAGCGGTCTGAATCATTGCACACTTTCACCATCTTCTGTACGTAAGCTTCCTGCACAAAAAGACAAGGAACTGTTGTTAGATCAGTGAGATCTTTGAGTTATTATTCAAATAAAACTGCACATCCGTTCGCCATATCGGTTCTCCATCATGACCTGTCGCAGCGCAGGAGATCTAAGAGGCTGAGAATGCTCGATTGGCTTTAACCTGCTTTAGCACAATCCTCTTACCGACAGAAAACCAACATTTCACCAGCCTATCAGTAAACTACTCTAATTGCATTTCTACTGAATGTCATTGGAGACTATATGGATCCATGCAGACAATTACACAATAAAACACATAAAGCGAAGTCAAGTGTCCTACGGTGGATATTTCTTAGGTATTTTAAACACCACTTTCTTATCAAATGATTATTAAGTATGAACTGGTTATTGATAACCAACAAATGGCCTCCCCTCAAACATAAAGGAACTTACTGTTTACTGTACTGTTTGCCTGAATTGCTCACCTTTTTACACCAGCTAGTAGTGAAAAATATGTGCAATATCAATTGTAACAATTAGAAATAGTCCAAAACTTTGCATAGACTCTAAAAATGAGCTTTTTTATTGCATTGATGGCTGCACCAAAAACCCTCAACATCCATGGAATCTTTCCATTCCACAAAAGGTTCTTTATAGTGGGGGAAAAAAGTTATTAAAAAGTTTGCCACGCTAAGAAAAACCTGAAACGATTCTTTGAGGAACCAAAAATAGTTCTTCTGTGGCATCACTGCGAAAAACTCCCTTTTTGGAAAGAGTGTGAATATAATGGCATGAATACGATTAGAGTTTTTTCATGCAATGCATATTTTAATGGTTATTTGTTACTATTGTACTGCCACGCAGTGTAACTAAATAGTTAAACTCCTAAAAAAACTTTCGAACCTGTAAAGTCCATTTGATTTGAATCCGAGCACTCACCTTCAGGGTCAACGGTGTGATTTTCTCTTTGTTGACTCCATCAGGTAAAAAGTCCAACAGACAGTCCAGCACTATGTTCTTGACGATCTGAAACTCCGTCTCTCCCTTCAGGTCCACGCAGAATATGAGGTCCAGGTCCTTGTAGCCGAGTCCGCTGTCCTCGTGCAGTACGTGGCTGGCGGCGGATCCGTTGAGCCGCACGTCCCGCACATGGATGCGCTGCTCCCGCATGCGGCTCCGCACCGCCGTCACGATCTGCCGCGGCTTCATCTGCAGCGTGGGGAAGTTTCCTCTGCCGTGGATCGGGATGCTCTCGGTCAGGATGAGGTCCAGGCGCTGGACCTGTTCCCAGCTTAACACGCTAAAGTTCGTGCTGTCCGCGTTTGAGTCGGACACTGTCCTCGCGCTGTCCTCTTCAGCCATCGTCGGGTCCGGAGGAGGAATCAGAGAAGTGGCGAGCTGGAACGATCTACTGCCTGGAGATGTTACAGAGGAGACGCATCATGCACTTCTGAGGTCTGTCCTTGAGATGGGAAGAGTGTCCACGCAGCGCTTGTGAGAGTAGTGTGTGGTGTGACGGGCAGTGCTGAGGCTTTCTGTGCGCCTCAGGTCACGCCTCTCACTCCACGAGACTCACACACTCTCCACTGTCACTGCAGAAACCCAATGAGAGCAGACGACGCGTCTCTGCACGGCGCACTCTCACATCTTCAGTCATTTCGCTCAGGGGCTTTGAAAGCTGAGGAGGTCCGGGGACCCCCGGGGGCCGCTTGGGTGCGCGCGAGGGGCTCTGTGGTAGAGTTTGGGGAAAATCAGTGAAACACAAACAAAAAAAGGAAACATTTAAAATAAATGCATGCGTAAATCGGAAGTATAATGGTGAGTGTTTAACATAATAATGTGACTTCATAGAATAATGATAGTTTAGACGTTTTTTTCCTTAATATGAATTGGGTCTTTGCGCAAGAAACTGTACATGACACTGAAGCCTTTTCAGTTTCAGGATCGGGTCGATTGCATAACGATGATCATATATAAGAATGTATCTAAAAGCCCTGATTTAGCACTAGTGCATAAACAATTTTATAATTATTGTCTTTGACATGATTAAAGGTTGCAATTTCGTATTATTATAGTATATTTCATACATTTTATTATAAATAATACATTTTAATAAAACTATTATCTTATTATTAACTTTCAGTGTAATAGTGAATAACTAGAGCTCAAATTATAATCAAGCACTTCAGTACGTTAATCACCTCAAAAGAGATATATTTCACTAAAGCATGACGAAAGATTATAAAAACAATGATTTAAAATGTACTTTAACGTAAAACTTTTAATTTGACATTATTACCAAGTGTACTTTTTTTTAAAGTACTTCAGTACACTTAATTGTGTTTTATTTAAATTATATTATCTACCAGTGCAGTTTTTAAATAGATAGATAGATAGATAGATAGATAGATAGATAGATAGATAGATAGATAGATAGATAGATGATATATAGATAGATAGATGATAGATATAGATAGATGATAGATATATAGATAGATAGATGATAGATATAGATAGATAGATAGATAGATAGATAGATAGATAGATAGATGATAGATAGATAGATAGATAGATAGATAGATAGATAGATAGATAGATATAGATAGATGATAGATAGATAGATTGATGGATAGATAGATAGATAGATAGATAGATAGACAAATAGATAGATGATATATATATGGATAGATGATAGATAGATAGATAGATAGATAGATAGATAGATAGATAGATAGATAGATAGATAGATGATAGATAGATAGATGATAGATATAGATAGATGATAGATATAGATAGATGATAGATAGATAGATAGATAGATAGATAGATAGATAGATAGATAGATAGATAGATAGATAGATAGATATAGATAGATGATAGATAGATAGATTGATGGATAGATAGATAGATAGATAGATAGATAGATAGATAGATAGATAGATAGATAGATAGATAGATAGATAGATAGATAGATAGATAGACAAATAGATAGATGATATATATATGGATAGATGATAGATATAGATAGATGATAGATAGATAGATAGATAGATAGATAGATAGATAGATAGATAGATAGATAGATAGATAGATAGATAGATAGATAGATAGATAGATAGATAGATAGATAGATGATAGATAGATAGATGATAGATATAGATAGATGATAGATATAGATAGATAATAGATAGATGATAGATAGATAGATAGATAGATGAGAGATAGATAGATAGATAGATAGATAGATAGATAGATAGATAGATAGATAGATAGATAGATAGATAGATAGACATTTTATCAGTAGCACATCTGCACCTGAGAAGATTAAATAGTTTCTAAAGAAAGTTCAACATATACTGTGAAGTGGATGAAGGGTTAGTGCGAGGACGTTTGGTGTCTTTTATTGCCCTCTAGGGACGTGATAGAAAAGCGTCTTCAACAATAAACGAGTCTTTCTAGTTTGTTACACAGCTGTGGACAACATGCACTTCCATTTATAAGCACACTTACACTTTTACAATTTAATTTCACTCCAATTAGACTGTATCAATTCAACAATAAAGCATCAAAGTGTAATTTTGTCTTACTGTAGGGTTTGATCTTCTAGGTTTTCCTATGAATCAAACGAGAGGACATCACTCTAAAGTTTTCTAAGCGTTCAGTTCTAAAAGCACCACTCAAGGCAAGCCACCTTTACTTATACAGCGCTTTTTACAATGCAAATTGTGGCAAAGCAGCTTTACAGTAATAATTGGCAAATAATTTTGGCCCGCACTGCAGCTCCCAAAGCGAAGTGCCATGTCCAGGATTCATAACCTGAAAGCCTGAGGTCTTCCTGTGGACGCCCGTATGTTAGACTCCAGGCAGAGGTGAGTCTTCCAGCTCATGTCAGAGTGGGGCAGCTGTCAATCAGGATTCATCAGCGGACACAAAGCCCTGCGTCACTGCACTTACCCAGCCCTTTAAATCTGTTTGATCCCATTTAGGTTAACACAGGCTAAACTCGGCAAGCATGGCCACCTACACCTACAGCAGAAGAGATGAATGCAACACAACCTATAGTGACCACTAACCCATATTCATATCTGCATTCATCCTCTGGCAAGAAAGGCACCAATAAATAATCTCCAAAATAAACGGTGATGTGACTAGACATTTTGCGGCGAATGGAAATTATGTAATGACTTTCATTCTGGCATTCTTCCAAAACTAGCTAAGCAAAAGTTACCGAAGCCACTGGTCCAACAGAAAACCCTAGACACAGTCTAACTATAACGTTTATGTCTCTGTCTCCGTGTACTACAGTTGGACAATAGTATTTAGTAAATCTGACCTTTTGACACATTCAGTCACATATTTTGTATTTACACATATAGACAGAACAAAAGAATGCGGCAGAACAAAAACATTGAATCTTCCTCTCAAAACCATGAGCTGAATGCAAAAGACTAGTGAAACAACCAGTGTTTTATAAGCTTAGTAAAATATAATATAATATAGATCTTCAGTTGGAAACTAAACTGGGCTGATACCTAAACAATTGGAATACCATGAGGTCTGATCCATGAACTACTAATTCTGTAAATTATGTAAATACACTGTAATGAATTACTGTAAAAATTACAGCATTATTTTACAGCCGCTGGCTGTTGTTTTTTTTTTTAATAATACAGCATATTGCTGTAAACTGCAATGCATTCTGGGGTCACATGTTGGTTTGACTCAAATTTACAGTATATTGCTGTAAATTGACCCTTCGTAATTTAAAGAATACAGTTATTTACTGTAATTAGAGAATACAGGGAAATTCTGTAAATTAAATTACAGTAACACTACTGTAAATTTTACAGTAACTGGCTGGCAACCCTGCTGCCAGTATTATACTGTAAAATTTACAGTCATTTTTTTCAATGTTATGTGATTTTGTACAGTTTAATGCATGTGTGATTTAGAGTCTGCTCACTTCACGCATCTTGATTTATTTGATTTGTTGTCACATAAATGTATCTCTGCAAAATGTGATTTTCTTACACTATATGCAAGTATATTTCACTTCAATGAATGCTAATGATGATCACAAAATATTCTCCTCAACGATGTAGCTAATTTCAGTTTACATGTGTGGCCTGCACAATGCAAAAAGTTGCTTTTTGTATGAGTTTCAAACGTAGTCGGGAGAAGGTTTGAGTGATGATGAAAAATGAATGATGAGACAATTCAAATACCAAAGATATGATGCCTATTCATTTCTAACTCAGTTTTCATAGAGCTCTTTCAACAGTGTGGGTTTCTGAAGAAAAGCAAAGTTATATTTAACTTGATTGTAAACATAATGCTCTAAAACCCATGGTTTTTTTTCATTTACCAGTTGATGATGACTGGTGAAGATCTACATAAAAATCCACAAGCTTTTTAAAATCTGGGCACGTTTAACCCTGTGAACTTACAGGAAATAAACAAATCTCCATCTTTACAAAGTTCTCCTTCTGGGACTTAAATGTACACGTAGGAAGACCTCCGCATGTTGTTGCTTCGCCCTGTTTCTTCGCTTGCTGTGTCACTAGCGGTTAACGGCTGACAGCCCAGGGTGATTATTTCATATAGAGAGTGATCATACCATAAACAAGAGTTCAACAACAAACACATTTGGCCACTTAGTTTGATTTGTGAACTTGTCAGCTGCAATCTCAACGTCTTTTTGTTTATTAGGATCCCAGTGTTTCTCGGCGGAGTGACTCAGAGATGTGGCTTGTCACAGTAAATGAAGTGTTTACTGCTGAAGAGCCACAGTTCTTGTCTGGACACACACAGAATTCTTCCCCCGGTCAGGACTGAGTCACTTATTGAAAACTGCAGTTCAGTTTCTGATGCCGCATTCAGGTTTATTCTTGAATGCAGCACTTGTTGGCCAGCGGTTGCGACCATGGGAGGGATTTTTGGAAATGTACTATTGCAATACTGTACTTTTAAGTTCTTGGAATACCATGAATAAATATTGATATGGAAGGTAAATACATAAATAAATATAACAGGAAGGTAAATGAGGCACTAATGAACATGATATTAACACAAAACGGTGAACTGAAGAAACTGAGGGCTTATATACATAGAGTATGATCATCAAAGAAACAGGGAACAGGTGTGTAACTAATAAGAAACCATGACAACTGATGATGAACTCAAACGCAGGCAAAACAATGATAAGGAAAACTGGATGTTAAATACTTTGGACTGAACCAGTGGAGACAAAAACGGCTTGAAACTGGATGGGGACCAGCAAACACTTCATCCAGCTCATCAAACATCTATTTCTTCAAAGCTCCAGTTTATGCACATCAGCCTCGGGAGTGTGGGCAGGGCTCCAAATAATTCCCTCAAACCCCTCTGTGATTTGCCGGCTCAAAAACCTGTACAGACTCCTCGTTGAGCTCAGGCTCCAGGATGAAAACAGCCTCTGGCGATTGCTCTGGCTCCATCTTCGTGGTGTGGCTTGGGTTCCGTGTCGGTGGTGGGCTCTGGCATGGCTGGCGTCTGGCTGGGCTCTGGGTCCGAAGTGGGGCTGGGGTTGTCTTGGTCCGGGATGCAAACTTTAAACGGATGTTCACATCTAACCAGCACCCGCTCAGCATATTCAGCGAAGCTCTCTCGAGGACCTTGCATGGGCAGGTGTGCCTTCGATCGCTCGTCGAGGCTTGTGTTTGTAGAATACACAAATCGAGGCACACAAGATCTTGGAAAGTCCCTCGTGTGATCCTTGAGGGAGCGATCCACCTGATCCAGCAGGAGGAGGTTAACGGCATGCATATCCATTGCTGTTTAATCCTTTCTTTTGGTCTCGTGGTCTGTCCGGGGCGCACATTGAATTCAAGAGATGTGTGAAGCAGAATGAATATAACAGGTAATGAACACAAATATAAATTAGGCACCACACATGAACATAACATTAACACGAGACCATGAACTGAAGAAACTGAGGGCTGAGAAGAGGTGTGTTACTAATAAGAAACCATGCCCGCAACAGGTTTATGACTTCGTTGTCTGGGGTCGTGTGGTAGTCGTGGCCTAATGGTGAGGGAGTTGGGCTTGTAACCTGAAGGTTGCTGGTTCAATTCCCATGCCGGCAGGAATTGAAGGTGGGGATTGTGAATGAACAGCACTCTCTCCACCTTCGATACCATGACTAAAGTGCCCTTGAGCAAGACACCTAACCCCTAATTGCTCCACTTGTAAGTCGCTTTGGATAAAAGCGTCTGCCAAATGAATAAATGTAAATGTGTGGAGCCCTTTGAAGCTGCCTAAATATTGATGTTGGAGCATAAAATATGGTTTACGTTGAGCACCATTCATTTGCATTAGAGAAAAATCCTGGAATGCTTCCCTCCAAAACCCTAGTTTCTCTTCAGCTGGAGAAAGTCAATCGTACACATCTTGAAAGGCCTTTGGGTGATTAAATAATCAGGAAATTTTCAGTTCTGGGTTACAATTCCTATACGGAGCTGAGCTTGTATTAGTTAAAGGAATTTAAATATTTAGGATGAAACATGATACTGAGAACTTGAAAAACCTATAAAACTGATGACCAATTAAAACATTATTTCCAAGACATCAAGTTTTAATTTGATCAGATAAAGCCAAAAGACTACTTCAACATGCACTCAAAATGTAATGCAATTAAATTATATAGAACCAATTTACTTCACATAATTGTGATTACTGATGATTTCCATCTTTAAAAATACAATGTTTAATATTTTATCCAGTATTCTGAGGGGCAAAGCTCTCCATAAAATTCACTGGGCCTAGGGAAAAAAAAAAAATCCTGGCCCAGCAACACATGCTCATTTTCTCAGAAGTCCCTTCTCACTACATACTAACCTGCCTACGTAATGAATCGGATCTGGTATCCCAAGCGATTACGCAGAGTGGCACGTGTCGAAACCCCCATGAGGTCAAAAGTGTGGGTGATCAGTGATGTCACTGAAAAGGTAAGCACGTTCTGGACACGCTCAGAATACACTCCACTCGTAACCTTAATTATTCAGAACAGTTCACTAACAAGAATCTTGTAATCCACACTGCTGGCTCCATGACAGCTAAATGAGATCAGAGCAGCCGGTGCATCTGGGTTTCCAAATACAGAAAAATAAGTCAAACTGACATAATGGACTTTAAATCCAGTCGCTCTTCATAACTGTTTCTCTTCTAATATAAACATTAACAAGTGTCACAGGGGAAAAGTGGTGTGTGATTGTTAACCTAAACTTGACATGAGTCAAACTAATGCTGCCACTTAAAGGGATAGTTCACACAAAAATGAAAATTCTTAGTTGTTCAGTATGGTCAACCAAACTGTTGGTGGGCCTCACTGACTTCTATAGTATGAAAAAAATAATATGGAAGTCAATGGAGCCCATCAACCGTTTGGTTACCAACATTCTTCAAAAAGCAGACCAACAATGTCATAGTAGATTATGATAGCAACTGAGACAAAGTCAATTCTGAAGTCATTCAATGGCACTGTAGTTAGAGCATGTTCAGTTTGGTGAAAATATCTCATTTCATTTTGGAGTTGTAGACATTTACAAATATGAACACATAAAAATGACCCACACTAGACTTTGATTGCATTTTTTGTTTTTGCCACTTAATATCAAAGTTTTGACATTAGTGTATAGCCAACGACCTTGTTTTCGGGTTTCCTAAGGTAGTTTAGTCTCAATCGGACTAACGGTTTCGAAGAAATTCACGAAATTTGTTTAAACACTGTATCACAACGTTGCACTAACCAAAAGGCGAAACCTGGCACGTTTAGTATTGTTGGACTCAGCAAGGATTCAGCAATCTAAGGAGATCCCGTGAAAATAAGCCAACCTCATCCAAAGTTGTAAGCGTGTAAATAATTTTTTTTTCTGGTCTGAAACGTCTCAGGCTCCTTCAGGAGTCGTGCCAATGACCCACACCGAGTTTCGTAACGATACGCTAATGCGTTCATAAAATACAGCATTTTGCTACAAAATTCAAAACGGCAATGACCTTGGAGTTTGGAAAAGTAGGTTTCTTGGAAAATGGCGGAAAAATTCTCGTGACGGAAAATGAGTGTAAATTTGGACAGTTGGTGGGGCTAGAAGGATTGAGTTGGAGACTCCATATTTGCTATATTGACATTTCAAACTGTCCTCTGTCTGTGTGCCAAATTTCATAACTTTCCTGGGTTTGAGTCTGCTGCAACATCATTTGAATCCCATTCACATTTCCAGGATTGTCGGATGGTTTCTCCATACACAAGAAGAACTGAGTACAAGTTTCCATGATAGAAGGAACTTTAGAATGCATCTTGCCATGATTAAACCTCAGAGCAAACAAATATGAACGTTAGATAAATCAATTCAACTTTAAGAACATTAGGAGATCTAAATATTTTGTTTCCATTTGCTGGTCCAAGACTGTAATGATTTCATAAAGTACACAGAGCAAATTGCGTTTTTGTTGATAATGACATGATTTTCTGATGTATTTCCCTTTGTGAGGCTCCATATCAAATGCTTCATCCTTTCATACAACTACCACACTAAGTCATTTACATCATCCTGAAGAATTTTCCATAACAAGATTTTGTTGATGCAGCACAGCCTGTATTAAACTGAAATCGTGACATAATTAGTTTGTCGCACAGTTCCATCTCTAGATTGTCATTGGATGATCCACATTCAAAGGCATCAGGCAAATGAGATACACTACCCAGCTATAAATTATTAGATATGATAAATCATTATGTGACATAAAATTAACGGCATGAAAAGCAGCTTGTCTTAAACGCCGAATGTCTGTCTTCCAACACACAGATCCTAGTTTTGACAATTTGTTGAAGTGATATTCAATTAATTGTAATAAAAAAGTAAATTAGCAACCCTTGTACAAATTCTAGTGTAATTGTTACATAAATATACAGTGGGGGAAATAATTATGTGACCTTGATGATTTTATTAGTTTGTGCATTTATAAAGTAATGAGGGGTCTATCATTTTTATGGATAGACACAGAATATCAAAAATAAAAAAAACTCATTATATAAATGTTATAAATTGATTTGCATTTCAGTGAGTGAAATTAGTATCTGATCCCAAAGCAAAACATGACTTAGTACTTGGTGGAGAAACCCTTGTTGGCAAGCACAGACGTTTCTTGTAGTTGGTCACCAGGTTTGCAAACAGCTCAGGAGGGATTTTGGTCCACTCCTCCTTATAGATCCTTACTAAATTCTTAAGGATTCTTGGCTGTCACTTGGCAACTCGAAGTTTCAGATCCCTCCACAGATTTTCTATAGAATTGAGGTCTGGAGACTGGCTAGGCCATGCCATGACCTTAATGTGCTTCTTCTTGAGTCATTCCTCTGTTGCCTTGGCAGAATGTTTTGGGTCATTGTCATGCTGGAAGACCCATCTTCAGATTTCTGGCTGAAGGAAGGAGGTTCTTGTCCAAGATTTTGCTGTACATAGCCAACGTTCATCGGCCCCTCAATGTAATGAAGTCATCCCGTACCCTTAGCAGAGAAACAGCCCCAAAGAATAATGTTTCCACCTCCATGCTTGACTGTCGGGATTGTGTTCTTGGGGTCATATTCAGCATTTCTCTCTCTCCAAACACGGTGAGTTGAGTTGATGCCAAAGAGCTCAAATTTGCTCTCATCTGACCTCAGGACTTTCTCCCAAGCCTTCTCTGAATCATTTAGATGCTAATTGGCAAACTTCAGACGGGCCTGTATGTGTGTCCTTCTGTGTAGTTCTCGGCTGATCCCTCACCTTTCTCATCATCATCCTTACCCCATGAGGCGAGATCTTGCATGGAGCTCCAGACCAAGGGTCTTCTCCACATCAAGCTCGTTGTAGCCCATCCCAGCCTTGTGCAAATCGACAATCTTGTCCCTGATGTCCTTTGACAGCTCTTTGGTCTTGCCCATGAGGGTGGAGAGGTCTGAACTGAAGATACAAATTCTTTGGAATGGTGTCCCTTATACACATTACGAGCTGACATTAAGAGTACTTTCTTAAATTGACGGGACTAATCTGTGTTCAACATGGGCACATAAACCATCTGTAGGAGGCAGAATTCATGTTGGTCGGTAAAAATACTTATTTCACTTTATCAAATCCTAATCAATTCATAACGTTTACACAGTGTTTTTTATGGATTCTTTGGTTGATATTTAGTCTCTATCCATTAAAATAAACCTACTATAAAAATTATAGACCCCTCATTTCTTTATAAGTGGGCAAGCTAACAAATTATATATATATATATATCCCCTTTTGCACAATGTAATAAAAGTCTCTGGTGTCTCCACAATGTGTCTGAAGTTTCAGCTCAAAATCCCCCACAGATCATTTATTATAGCTTGTCAAATTTACCCCTATTCAGGTGTAAGCAAAAACACACCATTTTTTCATGCAAATGAGCTGCTGCTCCCGGACCCCTTTCCAGAAGAGGGCGCAGCTTTAACAGCTTACGCTTCAAGAAGGGTCTGTCTGCGTCCCGCAGTACTACAACGTACTTCAAGTGACGCACCTTAAGTTACGCCTTCTGCGAAGAAAGAAGTGTGGGCATCATTGACTGAAACAATCTTTTAAAGTAAATTATTTGATGTTTTATGAATTAAATAAAATCTAACATTGCTTTCGAATCGAAGGAAAAAGTCCAAAAAGTATGAAACTAGCTAGCAGTAAAACAAAATAAATTACACTATCAAATTAATACAAACTCATGCCATTATTGCTAAAAACCAACCCCCCACACACAAACATTACCCTAAACCTGCCCCTTCCATAAAAATAAACTTTACTGTAGAGTTTCATAGTTAAAAAAATGACGAAGACAAACAGGATGACTATAACACCCAGATGTTTTATGATCCGATGCCTTATCACTAGTTGGTGATAGTGAAGCTTAAAAAGCAAAGGAAAGAGAAGTAGAAGAAGAGCAGAACTAGTCACGACTCGGCGATTGTGTCTAGGATGCAGCGGCCAGAAGTGAGGCAAAATCTTAGGATAAATAACAGTAAATTAAATGTGCTACTTATCAAATTGTGTTTTATGAACATCCACACCTACCCCAACCCTAAACCTACCCTTACAATACTGCAAATACAGTTATTAAATTAAATAAATAAATAAAGGGTAGTCGTGGCCTGATGGTGAGGGAGTCGGGCTTGTAACCTGAAGGTTGCTGGTTCGATTCCCACGCCGGCAGGAATTGAAAGTGGGGATTGTGAATGAACAGCACTCTCTCCACCTTCAATACCATGACTAAAGTGCCCTTGAGCAAGACACCTAACCCCTAATTGCTCCCCTTGTAAGTCGCTTTGGATAAAAGCGCCTGCCAAATGATGAAAAATGGGCCCAGTTGTTTAAATAATAAATGATGCAATATTGTGTTGTGCGCATGTCCAGCTATATCTCTTCTAGTCTTTACCGAGTAAGGGGCACTGATCTTCTTGCATCATCTGTGATTTGGACAACTTCAAGTTAAGCCCCCTCTTGCAGTCCGCAGACAGATTCTACTGCACTCTTCGGTTCTTCAAAAACAACAAAGCAGGAGAATCTCACGCAGCCAAAATGATGATTGTCAGCAACGGTGTTCAGCCTTACATTGTTCAAAACGGACTCGGACACTGATGGAGATACTTAGGAAGAAGTTAGAACTTTTAGAATGAAACTGGACGTTTCTGAACGGTTAGTGGATACATTTAATCATGTTAATCTTTTGTGCAAAACCAGTGTTGAATTACAGAAATACAGACTTTCTTCGGCACATTTCCCTCATAATTGAAATTCAACCAGTGTCCTCAGCGGCTCGGATGCAAAGTCTATGGAGACTCTTATGTTCGTTAGTACATCCAATACAAACAAAACATTTGTACTGTTCTTTGGCACAGACATTGTATATCTCCAGCTGCTACAGTGAGTAAACAGAAATAGCAGACTGCTGCAGCTCTCTCTATGCTAATTGGACAGATCAACACCGGTCATGGCCGGGAAATCTGGAACCGTGTGATTGGAGAGCTGTTTTCTATGTGAATGTTGTAAAATGTCATGTATTCCTGAATTTTCAGCATCGTTACTCCAGACTTCTGTCACGTGATCCTTAAAAAATGCATCCTTATATGTTGATTTAACGCTCATGAAGCATTTCTGATCATGTTGAAAACAGTTGCGCTGCTTCATATTTTTTTTGTGTGGAAACCGTGATATTTTTTTTCCTCCAGGTTTCTTTGATTAATGGAAAAATTTAAAAGAGCAGCATTTATGTAAAAAAAAAAAAAAATGTCTGTACTGTCACTTTTGATCAACTCAATGCAACACTGCTGAATAAAAATTTCTTAAAAAACAAAACAAAACCCTGAACAATAATGCATTTTTTATGTATATAGAGTCATAAAAGCATTTTAAACTGTTAATTAAAACACCGTATTGAGACATGCCAGCTTTTGTTGCATACTTCTTTCCAATCTTCTATCTCTTGAACTCTCTCTGTCCATTATATCTCCTCTCTAAATCAGCCAAGTAAGTGATTATCATTCACCTCACTTCATGTCTGGCAGATGCTTGAACTGAACCGTCGCAGTAATTACTGCACATTAGGAGCCTTAACCATCATGCACTTATTTATGGAGGGGTCATCTGATGCGCTCTGTTAACGGCTGGTTTTTAATACTCTGATGACTGTAACGTATGCAAAGACAGAGGTTTGTTCGTAAGTCAAGGACCGTCTCCTTAATCAAATCACACCAAACATCAAATTCATTAGGACGGGCTTGAGATGACTGCATGAGCGCAAATTTGACAAATGAAAGAGAGGTGACATCACTGAAGTAACGTCACTCGAGACACGTTCTTTCCTGACCCCGACGACTGTAAAAACATTGAGTCAACAGCGGTCTGCTAAAACAGGCAGAAATGGACACCGAGGTCCTTTTATGAGACTGTGATGCCTCAACTCCATTAGGCGTGTTCGACTCGAAGTGGCGCTGCACAGACCGATCAGTATGGAACGGTTTCGCGAGACCGGATATAGAGCAGACGGCTCCGTATGCTTTCCAGGTACTTTGATGTCATACCGATCGGTCGACGACAGCGTTTGTTCATGTGGATAATGAGGTGATTGAAATGGATCATTGAACGATTTAGAGCAGTGCTTTCCAAACGGTGGGCCGCAGCGGTATTGCAGGGGGGCCGTAGCTGGTCCAAATCAATATATTAAAATATTCCAAAATTTTAGTATTATGGATTTAAATATATTTGTAAAGAATGTTTACATCATAATTCACATGAAATTCTTAGAAACTTGTAAATAAATGTATTTTTTAACGGCGGGGTCGTGGAGCTTTTGCAATGTTTTTGGGGGGCTTTACCCCTCTTAAGTTTGGGAAGCTCTGATATAGAGGAAAGATGAACTTTTATTCTAGCCATCACATTTTCAGTTATTAGAAAAAAAAAAAAACATCAGGAATAATTGACTCCGGACCATTGAATTATTAGAAAATAACGCACACCCGAGGTGGCAATGCGTCGTGGCCGTTAAACCTCGAGTGTGCATTATTTTCTGATAATTCAATGGTCCGGAGTCAATTATTCTGCTTATACTATGGTTACCACACCTTAAGACACTACACAGTAAAAACCCCAACTCTGCTCAGATCACATTTGGTCCCGCTCTAAATAGTGTTAAAGTAACACTGAAGCAGAGTTAAAGTTAATGGGATAATTTAGCAATTAATTAAGTGATGATTGAACATTAATTATGAACACCTGCTGTTAACAAGCAGAATCACTAAAGAAGAACTACAACTGACTTCAGCCACGGTCTTAGATGAAATCAACTGAAGATAAAAGACATTCAATCTCTGAAGAGTGTGACTTTAACACTATTTAGAGAGGGACCAAATGTTATCTGAGCAGAGTTGATTTAACTCTGGGGATTTTACTGTGTATTCAGATGTTGCATTTCAAAACATTTGTCAGGTTTTTGTCCTTAAAAACAAAAGCACCTCCTTTGCCAATTCCAAAATGTCATTTTAGAGATAGTGATGGAGGCTTGAGCTATTGAGAGCAAACTAATACAGTTATGAGGGAGAGAGAGAATAAGCATATGTGAGTCTCTAATAGTGAAACTTTAAGTTTATCTACATCAAGAACTGCAACGTTATTATTACCTCGTTGGTGAGAAATGTCATGTAGTTTTTAAGTTGCTAAACTATTTGAAATTGACTGATGATGAATTTCTCTGTGTATATTATAATAAAACGTATTTTGCGGCAAAAACCATGTCGTTTTTATCCTATTGTTTACTATATTTATTTTCTTGGTCAGTGTCGTCGTTTCTTTTGCTGCTGTTGGGTGAAAGGGCTCTTGAAATAACTACGAGGTGATGTGGAACTGTATTGCGCCTAGAATTATTTTAGCCGTAAAATAAAAATTCGAGCATTCAGTAGCCCCGCAGTATAAATTATTATAGTGCCACCTTGTGGCCGATTCTCAGCCTTGTGTACATATACAAAACAAGATACACATGAAATTTCATTTTTATTTAAATAATGACAAGTTGTGACGCCCGCTATTCTAACGCTCAGAATAAGCTGCTGTTCATATGTTTCAAGTCTCAAGATTGGACATTGCATTGAGCAGATTCAGGTTCAGTGGTGAAAATTGAAGATGCCAGACCCTTATGGCTTATGTCTTCACAACGCATTACGTACCAAGTTTCATACAAATTGAAATAAGAAGATTTTTAAAAAAGAAAATTTCCCAGGATAAACATAATTGACCCTTCGCAAACAGTTTGATTGACAGGTGATCTAACCAATCAGGGGAGGTCAGTAGATTAACGTTGGTGAACTTGAAAAATTGTGTGTCCTCACGTCTTTCCACTCTTGAAACAACATTCCTTCTGATGTTCATTCATGTTTATTTGATGCTATAAAAAAACTAGTGTGAAGAGATGAGGAGCTACAGCGATCTGTCACGACACATTAAAGACACACTAGACGCTATTTATTGATTAAACTTAAAGTATTTTAAATATGAAACCGTTTCATATCAAAATCTGCTCTGTCTTGTCAGTGTTCTCTTTGCTCCAGTTCCAGGATGCATATTTAACTGTGTGAGAACATGATGTGTGGCAAGAGAGCGCATGGCTTTGCAAAGGGTAAATTGAATATATGAACGTTTAGAGCAGAAAAAGAGTAATCGGCAAAAGAGTAAATACAATACGGTTCAGCATGTTGGTTGGGCAATCAAGGGCAAAGATTGTTCATAGCAATTTTAAGGTTGTCTGAACCATAAAATGTAAAAACAAGGTAAGAAATAATATTATGTTCTTGGCCTTAACCCAAGCAAAATGCCGAAGTTATGCTAGAATAACGTGAATATTTTTATTTGAAGATACTTGCTTCTATCTCAGATTAATACACATCTGTTAGACCTACTGTGCCGATGGAGATCACAACATGACGGTTAGTAAATAATGACAGAATGTTTATTTTTTGGTCAACTATCCCTTTAAAGATGCACAAAGACACAAAACAACAATCACTGATGCTCACGTTCAGCTCTTTATTGCATGCCACTGCAAATATCTTTTCTTAACGTTAAGCAAAAACAACATAGGGTTATCCAAAGAACGAGCAATGATCTTTTTTTTTTAAAACTATAGTACCAATCATTTTCTGATAGTGACATAAACATAAGCTATCTTTACACCCAGCCCCAAATGAGAATGTAATGTATGTGGATTGTATGAGGAAGCAAAACATAAAACGCAAATTTCTAAATCTCAGCTCCTTTCATAGGGCACGTTTCTTTTAAACCAGCTGCTTCAAACAGCCCTTGTGAGCAACCTAATAAAGCCTTTATTGCTTTTCACGGCTGATTGGATTTTCTTCATCTTGTCACAATGAGTGACTTTTATGTGTGTGTGTGTGTGCCTGGTCTCCATAAGAAACACACACACACACACACGCACACAGTGAGATCATAAATTTAAAAAAAGAACAACAGATACAAACATCCTTTGGCACATGTGGAGACTCTTAGAACTATAGATTACATGTCACATTCCAGTCTTTCCATATGAGAAAACAGTAAAATTAATGAGAAAAGAAAGAAAAAGCGAGCAGTCTAAGAAAACAAGTGTGCATGTTGTAGAATAAGGTGAGGAAAACAGAACACGGTTGTGATGCACCTGAATACTGCCTGAAACTCGAGCGCGAGCGTGATGTCACGGGTGTTATGGTAACGCTGTGTTAGTATCAGTGTTTGTTCCAGGTGGGGGTGGCGATTGGACCTTGCGGTGATCTTTCCACCAATATCAGCTCCTCTGGGTTATTCATGGCCTTGTAATGGAGGAGCAGGTCCTGAATGGCTCGTTCTTCAATCTACAATAAAAATAGAACGGAATGTATGGGTCAAAAATCTAAGGTAATATACATTTGTAAAGTTCTTAGAGATGTATACTACCGTTTAAATGTTTGGAGTTAAGGTTAGGGAGGGTTAAGAGATTCAAAAAAATGTTTCTGAAACAAAGTTGCATTTATTTGATCAAAAACACAGTAAGAAAAAGAAAAGTAAGAAAGTAAGTCAGAGTACAGTAAGAAAAGAGTAATACTCTGAAATATCATTACATTTAAACTGTATTCTGTAAATCTGAATATATTTAAAATATAATCAATTCCTGTGATCAAAGCTGAATTTTCAGCATCATTACTCCAGTCTTCAGTGTCACATGATCCTTCAGAAATCATTACAATATGATGATTTGATTCTCAAGAAACATTTCTGATTATTATCAACAGGGCTTGACATGAACTTTTTTGCTCCCAAGCCACCGTGACTCGTGGTTTTCCAAAGTTTCTAGCCACTCATAATTTTGACATTGACACCATGAGGAAAAAACTGCCATGTAGATATTTTAATATTAACTCATTAATTTGGCAGCCGGTATATTAGGCTGCTGTCACTTTAAGACTTGTCACATATTTTTAATATTAACTCATTAATTTGGCAGCTGGTATATTAGGCTGCTGTCACTTTAAGACTTGTCACATATTTTTAATATTAACTCATTAATTTGGCAGCTGGTATATTAGGCTGCCGTCACTTTAAGACTTGTCACATATTTTTAATATTAACTCATTAATTTGGCAGCCGGTATATTAGGCTGCCGTCACTTTAAGACTTGTCACATATTTTTAATATTAACTCATTAATTTGGCAGCCGGTATATTAGGCTGCCGTCACTTTAAGACTTGTCACATATTTTTAATATTAACTCATTAATTTGGCAGCCGGTATATTAGGCTGCTGTCACTTTAAGACTTGTCACATATTTTTAATATTAACTCATTAATTTGGCAGCTGGTATATTAGGCTGCTGTCACTTTAAGACTTGTCACATATTTTTAATATTAACTCATTAATTTGGCAGCCGGTATATTAGGCTGCCGTCACTTTAAGACTTGTCACATATTTTTAATATTAACTCATTAATTTGGCAGCCGGTATATTAGGCTGCCGTCACTTTAAGACTTGTCACATATTTTTAATATTAACTCATTAATTTGGCAGCGGTATATTAGGCTGCTGTCACTTTAAGACTTGTCACATATTTTTAATATTAACTCATTAATTTGGCAGCCGGTATATTAGGCTGCTGTCACTTTAAGACTTGTCACATATTTTTAATATTAACTCATTAATTTGGCAGCCGGTATATTAGGCTGCCGTCACTTTAAGACTTGTCACATATTTTTAATATTAACTCATTAATTTGGCAGCCGGTATATTAGGCTGCCGTCACTTTAAGACTTGTCACATATTTTTAATATTAACTCATTAATTTGGCAGCCGGTATATTAGGCTGCCGTCACTTTAAGACTTGTCACATATTTTTAATATTAACTCATTAATTTGGCAGCCGGTATATTAGGCTGCCGTCACTTTAAGACTTGTCGCAGGTATATTAGGCTGCCGTCACTTTAAGGCTTGTCACACGGATCCATTATACTGTTACACGTGCGATTTCTTTCTCGACTGTTTACGGTCACTTAAAACATTATTTTTACCAGCATTTTGACATTATTGTGTGTATTTGACTGCTTAAGCACAATAAGCAGCAAAAAGAACTCAATTTAGTCCGGAGCGGCGGCTTTATCTGGCACACTTTGAGTGCGAGCACAAAATCTGTGGGAATGACTAAAATTATGCAATATGTGCAATCCCACGAAATTCAAACCCTGTAACACCAACAATATTCATCCAGAGCAAATGAAACGAGTGAGTGAGACGGGTTTGTGTGTCGACTCGCTGTCGGAGAGATGAGAGAACCAGGCATCTATTTTGTGGAAAATGAAGCATTTCAGATATTTAAGCATCAATATGCATCAAAAATCAATATTTTTGACAACAATACACTGCACTTAGTTGTAAAAATGAATATATTAAATGTAAAAATGAATATATTATTATATATATATATATATATATATACAAAACGCCAAAATTAGCAAGTAGGAGTGACTGCGTTACACACGACTGCTGAAACACAACGGCATTTGGCAGGTTGGCGGGTGTTAATGTCAAGCCCTCAATATCAATGTTGAAATCAATTGTGCTGCTTTATGCTTTTGTAGAAACCAAGATACATTTTTCTCAGGACTCTTTAGAAAGTTATCTTGAGTTTTTGTCCTAACTAGCTGTGACGGCGACACGCGATGATTCTATTTTAGAAACGGTTTCTATTTTTCTGCGACATCACAGCTGGAACAACAAAAAAGCATGGAAATTATTGTTTATTTGCTTGATTTAATGTTAAAAATGTGTATTGAAGATCATTTTGGGTGTCTTTTATAGCCACACTGAAAGCAACAATGGACAATTTATAAAATAAATAAAAGGAAATGTTCAAACGGTCAACTCGTTGTGAACAGAAAAGTGCATTCCAGGACAAAAATAGTTTTTATGTACTTTTCCATTTCATTGCGAGTGCCAAGAGTGCCCAAGCGCTCTTCTGATTGGCTGTGGTTTCTGATCGACTATCACGTCTGAGTCTCGTCGTGCCTTGTGTGGACAGACAAACTGCTTGTCGCTGGAATCTTATCGCATCGCGTTTGATTAGGACACGGTGTAACAATGTAAAAATCTTTACTGTAACTCAACAGTGTCTTTTTCATCCAGATTTACAATTTTATACCATTTTCAACCAAAGTTTAGATTTAAATATGACATCAAGTATACACATAAGTGTACGCATCTTAATCAGAATCAATCAAAAAGTAGAAATGTTTGATTTTTGAAGCATGCCGTTTTCTTGCAAGTATACCATTTTACAATCTGAACTAACTAATGTCATTTCCAAGTTAAAGTCAACACTAGACTTTAATTTGTCACACACACACATAATGGAGAATCTCATTACCTGTATGAGTGCTAGCGGCTTCTCGCGGCTGCGGATAAGTGCGGCTTCCTGCTGTCTCTCCTCCTCCACAATGGAGGCAAATGTAGAGGTGGACGGAGGGCTGCCAACTGCTCTCAGCACCCAAGGGCTGATGGGAAGAAGAAGAAGAAAAAGGGAATGAGGTTCAATGCTTACCAATGCAAATGTTGAGGAACTTCCTACAAAGAGAAAACAAAAAAGCTGCTTCAAATGCTTCAGTTGACTCAAGCAGTGACATGTGAGTTGTGAGGAACAGTATTTGGAAAAGCTGATGCACATGCATAAACAACAGAAAAAAAAGATATAATAATAATCATTTGCTGTGTGTATATATACACTGAATGAAATATTATACATATATATGTATAAAAAATATATATGTATGTATGTATATATAGTCAGTATAGAAGTCAGTTTTTCATTACTTGTTGTGGATATTTTTTAGCATATATATATATATATATATATATATGCTAAAAAATATCCACAACAAGTAATGAAAAACTGACTTCATTAATAAGGAAAAAAACAACTTAAAACTTAAGTATTAAACAATAAAAATAAAAAAAGTTAATTAAAAAGGTGCACCATGTAATTTTTCATTCCCGCTAGAGGTCGCCTATTCAAAACAAAGGCGTAGCTTGATGAAGTTTGAGCGTGGAATCTTGGGACATGTGGTCTCCACCTCACAGCCGGCGGAAAAGAAATCAGGATGAGACTCGGGCAGAAATCATATTCACGGATGTGATTATTAACGTTACTGTAGTGTGAAGCAGAGCAGGAGCGATTGATAATGAGAGACGAACGACACACGCCTCGAGAGCAGAGGGACTTTTATTATGACACAGTCGCCGGCGCCGCTTCCGCTTTTCCGGTCATGAGTGTGAGGAAACGCAGCTCTGTTTATCATATTAGATTCATTTGAGTGTGTTGAAAATGATGTGATAACGTTACTCTGTGCTCACTCACACGTCCCGGATCCTTGGTTAAAATAGCGATTTTCTCACGATTTACAAAATTTATGATATTTTAAGTACTCAACAGAAATAAAATATAAACAAAAATTTTACATATTGCAGCTTTAATAAATACACAACCAGTGTTGGGTGTAACTCATTACTAAGTCATTTATTACTCTAAATATCATAAAAATTAAGAGTAATCCCTTACTTTACTTTTTCGAGAGGAAAGTAATTAAATGAATTACAGTTACTTCTGATGTAATTAAATTGAACAATTCTATATAAAACAATAGTGGATTTAACATCTATGTTAATCCATCAACAGAGTCTAATGTTAAAATGTATGTTTTTAATGCAACAAATCATTGGTCAGTTTGAGAATAATTTATGCAACTTTATTTTTAAGAATTAAAAGAGCAGTTTCATGTATAGGTCGAAGTCGAAATTACTTTAGAGTAATTAGTACAGTATTACATTGTTGAAAATGTAATTATTTCCTTTTGTAACTTGCCCAACACTGTACACAACACAAAAACAACTTAGGTAAAACAGTGACTTTCCACCTGAGAACAGCGAGAGTGATTTCCTACTGCCTGTCCAACCGGCTAGTGCCTTCTCATCACACGCTCGTAAATACAGATGACGTCGAGCCCCAGGGATGAGAGTGTTTGTGACAAAGTTTGCCCTTATCAATAGAGATTACAATCACAGACGTGCAGTGGAGCGCTGCTGATAAATATTCAGGGCTCTGCTCGAGCGCTGGAGTCGTAAACACGGGCCCAGCGGGCAGCTGATGTGACCGAGAGACAGAGAGACGCCTGGCCACAGTCACACATCTGCAGCTCAGGTCAGATCAGTGCTGACACATGTTGAAGGAGGAAACGTCCTACTAGACATCCTGGAGAGCGGAGCATCCCAGAGAACATGCGCTGCTGGTCCGCCACATCCAGACAAGACGTCCACTCCACTCCTATTGCCTTCAGGTCCACATAAAATCTGTGTTAAGACTATCAAAAGCTTTTTTAATAAAAAAGTTGTAACCATTTAAAACTAAATTGTCACGCCTTTTGCGTTCAGGTCCGTTTTGGCTCGAAAGTGAACTGTGGCTTTACACATGAAGTTATGCCATTTTCTATTTGTTAGATTCATCTCAAATTACTTCTGTAAAACACTTTCAGCTTTAGCCAACACTGATGCATTCCTACCTCGGAAAGCATCCTCCGAAGGCAATGTTTTTAAGATTTCGGACGCAGCCGACAACTGTTTCACGACCCGATTCATTCAAGCGCCGCTGGGTGTTGCTCAGAGATGCACAACAGCTGCTCTGGCTTTATAGATAATAATTTCGCTGGCAAAATTGAGCAAAAACTACGGTGGCCGAGAGCTGCAAATAAGAAAACACAAGCAAATAGAAAAAAAAAACACCAACAAATTAAGAAAACGTGATCATCAGTTCGACAACACACGTGCTGCAAATCCTCACAACACATGCAAACACAGGAACGCACTGCAAATGGCACAAACCACAACGTAAAAGTTTCAAGGGGTCCCCAAAAAGTGACGAACCCTACTAGGAGCTGCTTATTAGTTGTATCCGAAACCACTCACCCGTTCACTCATTCACTGATCCCTATATAGTGTACGTCATTTGAGTGCACAATGTGTTCACAATCATGAAATACTATAAAAACTGCAAACAAAAATAAACAACTGTACATTATTTCATGTGTTTATTATTTTTAATAAAGTGTTTTTCACAGATGTCGTGGTCGTCGAGCGCGTTACGATGACGTCACATTAGTGCGCTACAGATGATTAACCAATATTTTTAAATCATCCACTAAATTATCATCTCTTAAAGTTTAATGAGTGAACAACAATGCCACATATTAAAGCACTTTTCTGTTAGTGAAACACATTACATTGAGTTAATGCCTACATAATATATTTTAACAATTTTTTTTAGCTTGTGGTGTTGTCAAGTAGGGTCCGTCACTTTTTGGGGTCCCCTTGAAACTTTTCCGTTGTGGTTTGTGCTATTTGCAGTGCGTTTCTGTATTTGCAGCACGTTTTGTCCGTTTGCTTGTGTTGTGAGGACTTGCAGCACATGTGTTTATCAAACTGATGATCACGTTTTCTTAATTTGTTGGTGTTTTTTTTCTATTTGCATGTGTTTTTTTATTTGCAGCATGTCGAGCTCTCTCGGCCACCGTAAAAAAAAAAACAGACAGACGGTCTTGTGTCTAAGATATATATATATTAACTTATTTATTGAACTGTTGTATAAAATCAATATCACATTTGCACTGGTGCTATTCAGGACAAAAACAGCACTCGCGTGATATTGCGCTCGTTACTCTTGTGATATTGCTTTATTATATCATACTATATCATAAATACGAGAAAAAAACCTCATGCCAGGGACATTTTTGTCCTGATATCTTGAATTTTAGGATCATATATGGACTACATAATGCAGTGAGCTGTTGCCCACTGCTTCATGTTTGTCACCAATCAACTGTATGAAATGTATAATGATTAAACTTAGGCCTGGGGCAGGCGTGTTAAATGCATTAATTATTTTAATGCGTTATTGTTTTTCCATAAACTAATTAAGTAAGTTAATGCGTTAAATCGACAGCCCGAGTTTAAACATGCTCGCTCATGCAATTCTGAATTTTTTTTTTAAAAAAAGACAAAAAAAAATGTCTTGATGTGTTTGTAGAGCAAAAGTTCACAGATCAAACAGTCTCAACTTAAAAAAGGAAAAAGAGGATTTTGAAAAGAACAAGTCCATATTTTACTTTGCTGCCACCTAATGTTGAACCACGAAAAGAAGATTCAAGCTGTTCATTTTCATATGAAAGTCAAAGTTTCTGCAAGTGAAATTAATATATTTGGTTTGAAAACAATTGTATAAAATTGATGTTGTTGTCATGAGTTATGAATTTCTTTTGAATTTAATTAAATTCATTGAAGCCAATGGAGTACATATAGAAAATTCTCATATTAAAAATACCATAAATGTCCTCTAACGATATATTCAAATAATATTTTTATCAATATTTATGAGAAACATATCTTTTCTTGCATCAGACTGGTTTTTACTGTAATTCTTGAATACATTTGAAATTTCAAATAAATTTCTCAATGTTTTAATTAATAAAAAAAGTGGTGAATTAAGTAACAAGCAAGGTAAAAATATGGTAAAACCTTTGTGAGAAGTTACTGATTAGATACAATACGGTTTTAGTTTACTTTTTATACGCTTACATTCCACCGGGTCCAGGCAGACCCCGGAAAGCAGAAAATATATACAGTTTTTTAATGCATTAGAAGAATTAAATAACAAATGTCTGAATCACTGAACTTCTGACGGCACTGGGATAGCGTAATAAACACAGTGAACCAACCAGAGCCAAAATACAGTCACTTTGGTTTCCATTTCAGTCATTTTCAGTCATTTCCCCTCGGCTGAAATCGCATTCCGGGTGGCACCACAATACGACCAAAAGTGCACTTTGCTAAAAGCGATTCAAGGGGCCTTAAGATCTCAAGATGCACATCCAAAAAACATCCTATTTCTTCTTTGAGAAAACAGCACAAAGAAAATAGTATCACAGCTACAAAACACAGCAGCAAATGTCATTAGATGTCCTGAATATACTGTACGCCTTGTTATATAGAAGCATTACAGCGCCATCTAATGGAACATAGTCGGAATACCTGCTCTCACACACAAGCTCTGATCCGAAACCTAGTGAGTGTCAAGAAAAGACATTTAAGGCATCATAAGTACACGTAAGCACAAACAGCCCGTTTAAAACGGAGGCAGCAGAAGACGCTTTATCGAAATCAATCCCATAATGCACTCTAAAAACAAAAGATTTGAGCGTTTCTATTCTTGCGCTTGGAAAATTGTGATGTTAGCTAAGAAATGTTTTCATGTTTCTTATCAATATCCCTGTGCTCAAGCAATGTCCTTTAAAAGATTAGTTCACTGCAAGACGAGTATTTGTGGTTAAAAAGTATATAAGTTTTAATTTTTTTAGAAAGTGACCGTTAATTTCACTAGATAAGACCTGTGATCGTGCCGAGCCCTTTGAAGCCTTGACCCTTCAACCCGTAAGTCCAATATACAAAAGAAAAATCCTGGAATGTTTTCCTCGAAAACCTTAATTTCTTTTCGACGGAAGAAAGAAAGACAAACACCTTGGGTGACATGGGGGTGAGTAAATTATCAGGTCATTTTAATTCTGAAGTGAACTAATTGGTTTAAGGAGTCTGGTGTGGACTAATGATGCAAACCTAGCTGGAAGGTAAAGCGATCAATAACAGTTAACGTTTAGAGGTGGGTAAATGTCACGACAATAACAGACCGTGTGCAAGATCGCAATTTGCATTAAAACATATGAGAAATCTCGGATCGTCTCGGATTCGGTACCATGGTGCACTGACAGCTTTCACTTTAAGAACTTTCATCCACACCGTGCCGTGTTTTAAACCAAACTGCCAGTGTGAAAGCATCCTTTGACTTCTGACTTTACGAAACCGCTTCCAGTTTAGTGTGTCATATGCATGAAACATTTAGGCCGGGTTTTGCAGACGAGGCTTAGATTAAGCCAGGATTAGACTTTAGTTCAAATAGGACATCAAATAGGGGTAGTCGTGGCCTAGTGGTGAGGGAGTCGGGCTTGTAATCAGAAGGTTGCTGGTTCGATTCCCACGCGAACAGGAATTGAAAGTGGGGATTGTGAATAAACAGCACTCTCTCCACCTTCGATACTTGAGCAAGACACCTAACCCCTAATTGCTCCCCTTGTAAGTCGCTTTGGATAAAAGCGTCTGCTAAATGATGACATTTAAGTTTTAGAAAAAACATTACTGATGTGCAGCTTGAGACAAAACAATGGCACTGAGATATTTCAAAATGTTTTCGGTTAAAACAGCTCAAACATGCATTTTTCTCTGTCTTAAGCCATGTCTGTGAATGGATATTGTGCACAGATTGAGATGTTCCTCACCCAGCTGGTTTTTCCGGGTCACTGTTCTCCGCACATTTAAAGGTCACTCTTTTGGCACAAATCGGCAGTCCTGCAGTAGCCACTGGACTCCTGGCCTTCACTGGAGAAACTGGAGAGGGTTTTCCACGCCGTTCCTCCTCGACTAAAAGATCCCGGAAGGAACAGGAAGAGGGCGGGGACTGAACTGTTGTCGACCTGACAACACAATGATGCAAGGTTTGGGTGAGTGAGGAACTGATGAACTGAAAACAAACATCATTAGACAATCAGTGTTTCCAAATGAGACAAAGTTAATGGCTCTGCCATTACCATCATTAGGCTTAAAGAGGACCTCGAATACCCCTTTCGCAAGATGTAATATAAGTCTCTGGTGTCCCCAGAATGTGTCTGAAGTTTCAGCTCAAAATACACCAAAGACCATTTATTATAGTTTGTCAAATTTGCCCTGATTTGGGTGTGAGCAAAAACATGCCGTTTGTGTGTGTGTCCCTTTAAATGCAAACGAGCTGCTGCTCCCGGACCCCTTTCCAAAAGAGGGTGAAGCTTTAATAGCTTGCACTTCGGGTTGCTCAACAACAACAAAGCTGGAGAATCTCACGCACCCACATTGACCCTCGTTTGTCAAGCAGTTCGGTGTAAAATTACGGCATGGTAACAACTCTACGACAACAACTCTTCCTCTTCTCTAAAGCAGCCCAACATGACCTCACTCCCTTTGTTGTATGTTCCCAGGGGCGGGGCTTATGTAAATGATGGGGTTTATGATATCACCAACTCAGGAAGAAGCTCTTTGTAGTCCCTACCGGCTGTTTGTTGTAGTCCTTAAAAAGCGATTTCTGTAAAACAAAATATCTCCCTTTGCATTGAACTTTGAGCATCGTGACTTTGCAGATGTTGTTTATGCTCTAACGGCAAACATTACACACTAACTAAAGTTAATAGAATTCATAGAAATCATAATCCCCTCTTGACTAATTGCCTTTATACAGGGTGACATATTGTCCGTTTATATTCCCACCTTTTATTTATTTTGTAATCGTCTTTTACGTTTTAATGATAAAAACTGATATACGATTGTTTTTGGCATTATTTAATGGATTAGAAATCATTAATTTAGGTATCATGTTAAATGTAAAAAATGTACTAGTAATTAGGATTATCATAGTATTATAGAAATAGTTAGATTATTAACTAAAACTAACATTTAGTTTAACTCCTATCCATTCATTCTGGGTCACAGGGATGTTTTGTGCTTTGCTGGACTATAATGTGTCTTTATAAATGACTTGCACAGAGGGCAATAACTGAAAAGAAATTTGACCAATAGTGCACAGGCATTCTATTGCATAAATTCGATTAACTGTAAAGTGCGAGAAGATGGGACCAGAAAATGGTCAAATGATTATTATTCAGTAATATTCATAAGTTATTCATTCGACTGTACTGATACTATCAGACGAGAACAAAACTTGAACTGAATAATGAAACTATTGCCTTCTGAAAAGCTGCTTTAAAGCAGAATTTGAATTTGTCTCATATTTGATGAAGTTCGCATGATGTTTTCCTGTTTATTATTGTGAGGCTGCTTGGAAACAATCTGTATTGTATTAAGTGCTGTCTAAATAAAGGCTATAAAATTTATGAGGACTGTTGAAAGCACGTCAATGGGAAAACCAAGCCAAATTTAGAAATCCCAGGTTCAAACACGAGGACGTATTGTCACCCTACGTTTTGCCCATTTCTGAAAACGAATGGAATAAAGAAAGCAGAAAGCGATCAGGCTCTCACCAGGTCTTCACGGGTTTAACTGGAGAAACAGATGGTGGCAGATGGTTAGCAGACATGCTCTCTGTGCTTCCCTCTCTGGAGGCCAGAGCCATCATCTTCCTCTGCTTCTGAGACATCTTACTGGGAATGACCATGACTTTACTGCTGCTTGATCTGTTATTTATTTTAAAAAAAAAAAAAAAAGTAGAGAATGGAGTTAAAAAAAAAAAAAAATTAGACACTTAGTTTACTGTGCTCTGTGAACTACCGTGACTTACGAGCTGGGACTTTTGGCTGTGGCACCCAGGTTCAGTGAGTTGGCCTCCATCTCCATGATGGCCCTGAGGTCCAGGACAGGAGCTGGTCTAGAGAGACCGAACATACATTCAGAATTACAGCCATGCCAACTAAGAATATCATCTTGCTTGCGATGACAGAGATTTAAATCACCTTGCTTTGACTGCCAGGATGGGTTCAGGGGTGGAAGATTTAGTAGGCATGGGGCCATTTTTCACGGGGTAACCAGGAGTTGTCTTTAATCCCATTGGTCCACGTCTCTCCTCCTACAAAAAACAATTTATCTTAAATGGAGAGTTCACCCTACAATGATTCGCAATCATTTACTCAGCCTAACGATATACGAGAGTTCTCAAGGGCGGGAAAGCGTTCAGGGAAAAATTACTTAAATTTTACTTTCACAGTATTACTTTTTGTGCTTTTTGAAAATTGAAAGCATGTTACAAAAGATGTTTGACAGCATTGTTTGAAAAGATTTCTATCCCAAATAAACGCTGTTCTTTTGGCATTTCTGTCTATCAAAGAATTCTGAAAAAACTGTATCATGGTTTTCACAAAAATATGGAGTATTGATAAGAACATTTTCTTGAGCAGCATATTAGAATGATTTCTGGAGGATCATGTGACACTGAAGACTGGAGTAATGATGCTGAAAATTCAGCTTTGATCACAGGAATAAAGAAAAACAGCCTTTTTTATATTGTAATAATATTTCACTAATATTACTCGCAATTCTACTATATTTTGAGCATAAGACACTTAATTAAAAACATAAAAAAAAATAAAACCGACCCCAAGATTTTGAATATAAATAATCTATATAAATAGTGAATATAAATAACAATTGTCAATTTTTCTTCAATTTTGAATCGTGATTCATTTACAGTGAATATAACTAATTGAACAGCTTTTAAAAAAATACTTTAAAAGGAAGTCTTTATACGTTACTAATGGTATGTTAAACTATACTAGTAACACTTTAAAGTGACGTACTAACACTTCTACTTTTGAATGGTAGTCGTGGCCTAGAGGTGAGGGAGTCGGGCTTGTAACCTGAAGGTTGCAGGTTCGATTCCCATGCCGGTTGAAAGTGGGGATTGTGAATGAACAGCACTCTCTACACCTTCAACACCATGACTAAAGTGCCCTTGAGCAAGACACCTAACCCCTAATTGCTCCCCTTGTAAGTCGCTTTGGATAAAAGCGTCTGCTAAATGATGAAAAATTAAATGAAAATGAAATGTACTTACTATAGTAAATTACAAATACTAACCCTAACTCTATAGGAAGTCAAATAATGTTACTCAGTACTTATTTGAAGTAAAATGTAACCAAGTGCCCTTAAAATAAAATATATAGAGTACAATATATATTACACTGAAAATAATATCTTAAAATATAAATATTATATTACACTAAAAATTATTTTTGGAAATCATTTTGGCTTAAATATCACCCAATAAACACTATTATTGCTTTCAGTCGCAAGTGAAACCGCAAACAACATCAAAGAATGAAATGCGTCTATGTGATGGAGTTCTGCGTTGAGGCGTTACCTGAGTATCAGGCCGGTCCTGGAAGACAGGGGACTGCAGGTCTCGAGGGCTCCCCACTCCCATATAACTGCCCTCCGAGTCAGACGTGATGAGCTCCTGCAGAGACTCCACTGAACTGGCCTTCACCGAATGACCCAAACCTGTGGTAACGCAAACGCATGTCCAGTCCAACTTCAGGAAATCTACTGAAATGATACTTTGAGATCACATGATCTTCACACCCATTTAGATCAGAGGTTCTCAACCTTTTTATCTTGAAGGCTTCCATTGTCCAACACTACATTCGGAGGCCCCTGGTGTATCTGTATCTGCTCACTGACCCAGTTCAAAAGAGCCCACCGAGGGATCTGAATAATTCCTTATTTCTGATTTGTACTTACAAGCAATAGCAAACACAACTAATTAGGGTCTTTTAATAGAGAATAAGTTGACCTGGAGTGGGCAGGCTGTGGGTGACGTCAGTAGGAGAGCTCTGTATGACATCAGACAGGTTGTATCCGCCAGAGCTGTCAGAGCGGCGGCGTGGTTTCCTCTTAGCCCTCATTTTGGCCTTCTTCAGCAGACTGTCACTGAGTTAAACACAACGAGAACTCTTACAGATGGACAGTCCTTTATATCCGCATTACAGTGTTTGAGCAGGGCAGAATTCACACCTGGAGTGATCTGCTTCAGAGCAGCTCTTACAATCCGTAGTCGAGTCCCACTCCCTGTCTTCATAGGCGCTGAGATCAGGAGCGTCGGCGTATGGCGTAATGAGACGTCTCTGCATAGCTGGGATCTGACGGAGGAGTTTGATGTCAGGATCTCTGAGCACATCTTCCAATAAGAGCGATGATTTAAAACTTACCGTCCTCCTGTACGCAGCTGTTAGATCCAGGAGGACGTCATCACTCAGGATCTCCAGTGCTCTGACAGACAGAGAGACAAGACAGATGAGCAACATCTGTCCATACACGACTGTTTGGGGACAGTATGATTTTTTTTTTGTGTGTGAAAAATGACATTTTATTCAACAAGACAAAGGACATTTAGAATGTTATAAAAGATTTCTATTTGAAATACATGCTGTTCTTTTGAAATTTCCATTCAAATTTCTTTCCATTTCCATAAAATCCTGAAAAATAAATGTTTTCACAAAAATATGAAGCAGCACAACTGTTTGGAGAATTGATATTAATAAGAAATGTTTCTTGAGGCGCAAATCATCATATTAGAATGATTTCTGGAAGATCATGTGACACTGAAGACTCGAGCAATGTTTTCTGATCACAATACTTTCACTTAAATGAAATTTCAACCTCTTGTTTAAATATAATAGAGCTGAACTCAAGCAAATGCAATCATGTTTGAGGAAATTCTTAAGATGGGATTAGTTCACTTCAGAATGAAAATTTCCTGATAATTTATGTCATCCAAGATGTTCATGTCTTTCTTTCTTCAGTCAAAAAGAAATTAAGTTGAGGACAACATTCCAGGTTTTTCTCTGTATATTGGACTTGAGTAGGGTTCAACTGATTGAAGGTTCAAATGTCAGTTTCAGTGCAGCTTCAAAGGCTCTACATCATCCCAGATGAGGAATAGGAGTCTTATCTAGTGAAACAATCTGTAATTTTCTAAAAAAAAAAGTCTACAATGCCGGAATTATACAAGAGGAAGAAGACGAGAGCTAGTGCACAATGAGCATTTGTGGTTAAAATGTATTTTTTTTTTTTTTTTTTTTTTAGAAAATGGCCAATCGCGTCACTAGATCAGACCCTTATTCCTCGTCTGGGATCTTGTAGAGCCCTTGAAGCTGCACTGAAATTTAGATTTCCACCAATTGAACCCCAGTGAAGTCCACTATATGGAGAAAAATCCTGGAATGTTTTCCTCAAACACCTTACTTTTCAACTGAAGAAAGAATGATATGAACATTTTGGATGACATGGAGCTGAGTAAATGATCATAAGATTTTAATTCATAAGTGAACGAATCCTTTGGTGACTGGTAGATGTTTGGTACACTTAGATTTGTCGTGGCCACAACATATTAACCCCGAGACACGATATAGCGAGGCCAAGAGATATTAATTTGTGGGAACATGTTAATGTGCCACGAGATCATTTTGTCGAGGTGATGACATCCGTGGCCAAGAGATGTGAAGTTGTGGCTTCAAGATCCTATGTTGAGAGAGCGACATATTTTTCTCAAGTTCAATGCGTAAACAAATCTGCCTGACAATAGCAACCTGGAATTATAAGAAATGGATATTATTAATAAATTGTTTTAAATATATAAATTAATTTATTATTAAAGTATTTTATTTTGAATAAAGAATTGATTATATTATTATACTATTACATCAGGCCTATATTATATTGCGCATGATGTTGCCTATAGACAGAATATATTATATTTAATATATATATTATATTATATTTATACATATGTTTAACTTATCAATGAATGGTAGAAGAATACGTAAGAACATAAAATAATATAGGCCTAAAAGAAAGCATTTTATCCATCCCATAGCCATTTAAATCCATTTTTAATAGTTTATCATCATCATCATTATGATTATCATTATTATAATTATTATGATTAGGCCTATTAATTACAAGCCTAAATAAAATGAAATATATAACCTAAGATAGTCAAATAGAATCAAAGCTTTATTAATGTGACAGTTTTTACAAAACATAGGCTATATGGTACTTTAAACAGGCCTATTAGATCATACAGAACGTTAACTGGGTAAAGAGATAATGAGATCGAGCGGAAAATAAAATAAATATATAAACATTCTAAACAAATTTAAGAGCCTACGTTTCAAAAGTCTTTAGAAAAAGATTTTTTTTCTTTTTTGTAGCTTAAAGAATAAAAAAATAGAACCAATAATAACAACAACTATGGAGTCAAGATAGGGCCATATATATCTGCAAAATAAAAAAATGTTTCGCAAAAAAAAAAAATAATTGCAAAAAAAATTATATGTTTTGCAAATAAAAATAGAGTATTGAGAAAAAAAAATGCTTTTTTGCAAGTAAAAAAAAATAATTGCAAAAGAAAAGTTAACCACTGAGAGAAAAAATAAAGTTTAGCAAAGTAAAACTTCAGCAGCATTGACTTTGCAACATATATTTCCCTTTGCGCCGCTCCTTTAAATCCGCGTTTCAGTCATCCGTGCCTTTGCGGCGCACGCTTTCCTTTGCGTTTCCTTTTTCTTTGCGCCTCGCTTTGTGGCCCTGTTTTGACGTGGGGGTGTGGTCAAGAGGTTGGGGTGTGTACAAGGGACGAAGGCGCGTCCCTCTCGCTTACGTCATCAGCGCGAGCCCCAGACCGAGTGGATCGATCATAGGGTCCCCAAACAGATATATTATTTGGAATAATAGGTGCATTCAATATAAAAACAGATCTCTCTTCTATAACAGTTGGTACGAAAACAATATTGTGTTAGTTAGACAACTTTTAAACTCAAATGGTAATTTATTATCATATAGTGAATTCTTGGATAAATTTGGGTTTCCAGTTACACCAAAGGAGTTTGCTGTTGTATTTGACGCCATACCTCAACAAGTCATACATTTTATAAGAGCTTGTAGAAGTGACACAATATTCATTAAAGGCAGCATGTTTATAGGAGACATTGATATTTTCAAACACAGCTGTACAAATAAACATATTAGGAATATTATAATAGATGAAACAGCTACTCATAAAAGCATATTGTGGACCAGTGTATTTAGAAATATAAATTGGAAAAAAGCTTGGTGTATTTGTGAACCATACTGTTTAAATAATAAAGTGAAGGAGGTTACATTTAAAATTTTACATGGTATATATCCAGCTAAAAGTGTGTTAGAGAGGTTTCATTTAGAGATCGATTATTCATGTGATTTTTGTTCTATGGAAAAAGAATCTATTGTCCATTTGTTTTGTGATTGTATTTACACAAAGATTGTTTGGGTGGATGTGGAAAATTTCATTAAGAGGAAAACAAATATTATATTTAAATTAAATAATTTTGATATATGTCTGTATTATTCCAATGACAATAATAATTTTACTTTTATTGTACAACTGTTTATTATTTTGGGAAAATTTCACATACACAAGAAAAAATGGTCAGGATCCAAACCAAATTTTATTCATTTTCTTCAGGAAACGAAGGACTACTGCACAAGCTTGGAGAACATTATTAATAAAAAAGCAAGGAAGACTTGTCATATTTTTAATGAATGTTCAGTTTTTGTTTAATGACTCAATGGTCTGTACACTCTGGCATGTTTTTTTTTGTTTGGTTTTATATGTATTTTTATTTTTTTGTATATGTAATATGTAAATTTCTGCATATTGTACACTTGTCTGGTTAATAAAAAAAAAAAAAAAAAAAAAAAAAAAAAAAAGAACAAGGCAGAGGAAAACCCCGGATGATGGACTTTCACAAGGACACGTTCAAATTAAACTGTGAAGTCAGAAAAAAAAAAAAAAAAAAAAAAAATGGCGGAGCAGAGACATGCGGGTGATGGATCACAGGTATGTATTATTGATAGCTTTCTTCAAGTTCGCCATGTCTCTGCTCCGCCATTTCGATCATCCCCTATGATCGATCCACTCGGTCTGGGGCTCGCGCTGATGACGTAAGCGAGAGGGACGCGCCTTCGTCCCTTGTACACACCCCAACCTCTTGACCACACCCCCACGTCAAAACAGGGCCACAAAGCGAGGCGCAAAGAAAAAGGAAACGCAAAGGAAAGCGTGCGCCGCAAAGGCACGGATGACTGAAACGCGGATTTAAAGGAGCGGCGCAAAGGGAAATATATGTTGCAAAGTCAATGCTGCTGAAGTTTTACTTTGCTAAACTTTATTTTTTCTCTCAGTGGTTAACTTTTCTTTTGCAATTATTTTTTTTTACTTGCAAAAAAGCATTTTTTTTCTCAATACTCTATTTTTATTTGCAAAACATATAATTTTTTTTGCAATTATTATTTTTTTTTTGCGAAACATTTTTTTATTTTGCAGATATATATGGCCCTATCTTGACTCCATAAACAACAACAATAATAATAATAATAGGCTTACAAATGTTAAATAAAAAAAGATCATTATGGATGGGATGTAAAAAAAAAAAAATATTTATTTATAGGCCTATATTTATGTTCTTACATATTTTTTTTTAACATTTGTGGCCCTGGACCACAAAACCATAAGGGTAATTTTTTTAAAAATTGAGATTAATGCATCATCTGACAGTAATCTTATAAAAATAAATAATCTTTCCATTGACGTATGGTTTATTAGGATAGTACAATATTTGCCGGGGATACAACTATTTGAACATCTGTAATCTGAGGGTGGCAAAAAAAAAAAAAAAATCAAAATACTGAGAAAAATCACCTTTAAAATTGTCCAAATGAAGTCCTTAGAAAAAAAATCGCTAATTTTGATCCTTATAATATATTGTTGGCTATTGCTACAAATATACGTGCGTGACTTATGACTTTTTTTGTGGTCCAGGTCACATATATTGATGATAAACTTCATTTGAATGCCATCTATAGGCAATATAATAATATAATAGTAGGCCTCTAATATAGGTTAATATAATCATTTTTAATTTCACACTTTTTTGTTTTTCTCAATTCAATTAAAATATGAATATATTAATAATATCCGTTTCTCATAATCCCATGGTCACGCAGATTTGTTAACTCATTAAACTCATGGAAATAGATGTCGTTCCCTCACCACGACACATCGTATTCCCACGAGTTAATATCTCACGGCCGCAACAAAACTAAGTGAACCGAACACTGTAATAAAGGATTTTTGCAGTTTCTCGATCTTACTTGGACTCCAGCAGCGCCGCCATGTTGAGGACAATAAACTGCAGGCAGGAGAGTTTGAGCTGCTCAGCGTTGTACACCGTGGAGAACTCCAGCAACTCCGCGGCGTTCTTCAGTGTCACTGCGCACAACACAACACTCGGAGTTCACACTATATACTTTCAGCACGTGTCCAGGAATGATGAAGCTTACCGGCCAAAGTCGTTTCATTTCGTGTCATGTTGCACTGCAAGAGTTTTAGACTATGCATAGTATATTATATGGGATTTAATAATAACAAAAAACTTTTTTATAGTTACTTTTGCATGCTATTCAAAACAACAAGCAGCAGACCTTTTTTTCCTTCCCATCAACGGTCTTGTGTATTAGTCATGGAACTTTTTATTCATTTTACTCATTACAAGTAACATGAGTTACATAATCAGATTACTTTAAGTAACTAGTAAAGTATTGCATTACTTACAACTAAATATCTGAACATGAACGCCTGGAAGAGAGACTTACGGTTCTCGGTGATGGTGACCTCACAGATCTCCTTCAGCCTAGTGATCAACAGCTGATCGGCCACCACAAGCACGTTACACACGAACTCCACACTCACGGACTCTGAGATGTACAGAGAGACGAGATATGGATTACACCGTAGAGAGGAAGAAACGGCAGGAAATCACAGTCAAGCATAACATCTGGGGGTGAAACCTCTGACAGTGGGAGACTCGTCGGTGTAGATGTACTCCAGAATAACCTGCAGGACCTCAGAGGTGGTCGGCATTTCCAGCGCAGAGCAGCTGGTGGCCTGTAGAGGGCAGAAGAGATCGCATTATAAAAGAGCTCCAGTTCAGAGAGACTGTGCTGCTTCATGTTGTTTAATCGTACCTCGATCCAGGGGCTGCCCAACATGCTGTTGAAGTACTCTGCAGAGTTAAGAGAGTGAAAATTCAATAATGCATCATGATAAGAACAGGAATTCACCTTAAAGGGTCAGTTCACCCTAAAATGAATTCTGTCATTAATTCCTCTCCTTCACGTCGCTCTACACCCGCAAGACCTTCGCTCTTCTTCGGAACACAAATCAAGATATTTTTGATGAAATCCGAGAGCTTAGTGACTCCTCAATAGACTTTAAAGAGCCAGAAAGGTACAAAAGACCTCAAAAAATAGTCAATGTGGTTATGGGGTAAGTTGTGGCCTAATGGTGAGGGAGTTGGGCTTGCAACCTCAAGGTTGCTGGTTCGATTCCTATGCTGGCAGGAATAATGGCCCCTAATTGCTCCCCTTGTAAGTCGCTTTAGATAAAAGCGTCTGCCAAATGAAGAAATGAAATGAAGTAATAAGAATACTTTTTGTGTGGAAAAAAAACAAATAAATAAAATAATGACTTTATTCAACATCATATCTTCTGTGTTATTCTCCTACGTTGTTTTTTTTTTTTTTTACGTTCACCGCTTCCAGGTTCTACGTCAGAACGGCGAATCATTATTGGCGGGCTCCCGCGTCAGCATCACATGCGCGCGTCGTGCTGCTCACGTGATCAGCTTCAGCCAATACTGAGCCGCCATTCTGACATAGAACCTGGAAGAGCACAAAAAGTATTCTCGTCACTTCATAACATTGAGGTTGAACTATTTTAACGTAAATGTCTTTAATACCTCAAATGGTGCAATGACGTTGCTGCCAATGTGTGGATCAGAAAGTGCTCAAATTTCATCAAAAATATCTTAATTTGAATGAACAGCACTCTCTCCACCTTCGATACCATGACTAAAGTGCCCTTGAGCAAGACACCTGACCACTAATTGCTCCCCTTGTAAGACGCTTTGGATAAAAGCGTCTGCCAAATGAATAAATGTAAATGTATCTGAAGACGAACGAAGGTCTTACGGGTTTGGAATGACATGAGGGTGAGGACTAACCATTTCAATGAAACATTTAGCTGTTGCAACACTGTTTTATAACCGTTACGAGGTAGTTTTATGTTTTCTAGTCATTCTTAGAGCTCAGCTGTTCCAGTTCAGCTTAAAATCTTAGTTTCGCGTTAATCATGACAGAATTTTGGGGTGAGGTGTACACGAAAGACTAAAATCACTGAGTCAGTAATCATACATAATTGTCAATTGAGTTTAGTCAGAGTAAACATATACACTACCATTCAAAAGTTTTTTCATGTTTCTGAAAGACTTCTCATGCTCACCAAGGCAGCATTTATTTATTAAAAAATACAGTAAGAGTAATATTGTAAAATATTACAATTTAAAAAAATGTATTTTAAAATAATTGTGATCAAAGCTGAATTTTCAGCATCATTACTCCAGTCTTCAGTGTCACGTGATCCTTCAGAAATCATTACAATATTTTATAAGCTGATTTGCTGCTCAAGAAACATGTCTGATCATTATTAAAGTTGAAAAGAGTTATGCCGCTTCATGTTTATTATTTTGTGGAAAGTATGATACAGTTTTGTCAAGATTATTTGAAGAATAGAAATGTTTTATAACATTATAAATGCCTTTACTGTCAGTTTTGATCAATTTAACGATTAATTTCCAAACTAGTGTATTAAATCCAATCAAAAATGAGGCTGTGAAGGACGGACATCTGCTGACCTAAGTTCATAATGTTCCTGTCCAATGAAAAAAATGATTTAAAAGACGTTTTCAATGTTTCATCGCCGAAACGGTTTCATGAGTCAAATTGAATATGGCATCGGAATTAAAAAGTGTGAAATAAAACATCTGATCTCACCCAGCCGAGCGCACAAAACGCATTTGTGACAGGGAAACTCTTTCCCATCTTCAGAGCGCAGCGTGACATCACAGAGGTACAAGCTGAGGACACACAGAGAGAAGATCTGTATTCACAGACACTCAAAGAGTGGATGACACCCGCTGATGTTTCTCAAAGGAACACGCACCATTTTTTCTGGTTGAATCGTGGCTTGTTGCCCGTCTTCTTTTGCGCCACACTGATCTTCCCATTTTCAAACTTCACCCCATCAAGCCTAATCGAACATAAAACACTTATTGATGAATTACAGCAATTGCCAATAATAAATAATAATAAATATATACATAAATATTAAAAGGTACAGAAGCAAAAACAATCTGTTTTGTAAATTCTTTTCCTGAAGTACCCTCCACTTATATAGATGCGTATCATAATTTTGTCAAAATCAAACGTTAAATGTCAACCAAATGACCCAAGAAAATTTTGGGACAAGAAGAGAAATAAAACGAGGAACAACATCGGTGTCGCATTTCCTAAATGGAGAGAACCGCGAGACAAACTTCAACTAGACAGAGACGCAGATCTTGCATGCGTTTTAATAGACAGGGAAACAAGCAAACTTGTGTTTATTATATTAACTTATTGTTTGAATGTCTTGTTCTTGTCTATGCATATGATGTGAAAAATGGTGAGGTGATGATCACTACGAATACTTCAAGGCATGTTATGAACTGTTGGCTGTAATTTTGTTTTATACTGTAGCTTTAGTGAAATACTTGTCATGTGATAATGGAAATTAATAGTGTTATACATAGATATTAATCAGCCTTTTTGCATATGATGTGGGTACGCTCAACTGTACTTTTACTATGTTTGTTGGGAACGTAAAACTGCGCAGCGTTATCACACCAATCACCTGGACAAATGCAGTAACATCTAGAACAACTCGCTTTACTTGCAGCTTATTCATTACAATGAAATAAAATCATCAAGTATATGATTAAAATCATCAAAATATATGATTCCCATCTGATTGATTTAAATCAGCGGTGGAGTTGAAGACGACAGTTCCCATAATTCAAGCGACGCTGTTGTTGTCGTTTCGATTGTACGCCCTCTAGTGGCCAACATTTGTACAAACTGCACCTTTAAATATGATTCATCAGTTTCTGTTAGTCCCACCCAAGGTTGTAAAACTTGTAACAGCGATTTGTGCATTTGTAGAGTTGAATTTGTAAATGGCGAAGCAATTATCAATCAGTCGATCCATTAAAAAGCCTAATGGATATCCCAATTGTTCTGACAATTATGTGATCTGACAGACACTGGTTTATGATGAGTTCATCTCCATAGGATGACATGTAAAGGCTAGTATGTTTATAGTTAAATTGTGAACATTAAATCATATAATGTTTATACTGACATACTTAATAAAGTTTTGTGTTTTTTCATGTACTCAAAATGATATCATCAATAATTCATGGCAACATATGTTTTTACATTACTTTAACTTTAAATTAAATATAAATTTAATTTAAATAAAATTAATTTAAGCAATTTCAACTTTCTTTTGTGAAGTTATACAAGTGTCAACTTGATTTTTAAGTCAGTTTATATAATTTGAGCTAAAAAGACTAAAAAAAAGCCAATTTGATTATACTCAGTTTCAAAATAAGTTCTGTTGCTGCTTTAAATTGTGTTGCATTATATTTTTTCTTGGTAATTTGGCGTGCAGTTTTCACACTCTACACTTTGCACACCCAGATTTATGAAGCCATAGAACATTTCTGGCCTCGCCGCTGATCCTCATATATTATTAAACAGTATTCATTTTTACAGCATTGAAGTCAATTAAATGGGCCTAGTTTATCAATGTTTCATTACTATATTATAAATGTTTCCAAATAACAATGGGCTTGACGTAAGTGCCATAAACAAAACAAATTACAATTATTTGTATGACAATTATGTCACGATCATGACAGGCTTGGCAAAAAAAATATACTGTGTATGTATATATATAACTTAAAGGGATAGTTCACCCAAAAATGAATATTCTGTCATCATTTATTCATCCTTAAGTCGTTCCACACCTGTAAGACTTTCGTTCATCATTAAGATGAAGATATTTTTAATGAAATCTGAGAGATGTCTGTCTCTCCACTGACAGCTCCACAACTGACACTTAAAAAAAGTTCATTAAGAGATTGTAAAACTGATCTATATGAATTGAGCAGAATTTTTCTGAAGAGACTTGATCACTTTATATGATGAAGGGATTGAATTGACATAAACACTGATCAAAAATCAAACAGAAGCTCAACTGAACCTGCTTGAAGCACCAGAACAAACCTCTTGAGGAAGCTCAAACGTGCAGTAAACATGCTTGAGCTTCCATTTATCATATCTGATGTGTGAGTCGATGACAGTTTATGTGAATAAAAGCTTAAATTCAATCTGTTCATCATTTTAAGCGAAAAAAATTCGGACTAAACAGCTCAATTCACATGGATTAGTTTTACGATCTATTTATGAACTTTTTGAAGCGTCAAAGCGGTCATTTGCGTTATGAAGATAAACGAAAGTCTTACGGGTTTGGAACGACATGAGGATGATTAATAAATGACAGAATTTTCATTTTGGTTTGAACTAACCCTTTGCTTTCTCTTAAGATATCTCGTTTTGACCAAGTTATAAGGCCAACTATCAGCCGTGTTAAAACAAATTACATGATTAAATGTAAATTATGACTGTTTTTGGTGCAAAACACCCTGATTAACATTATAGGTAAACTTTAAGGGAATGGAAAGTGTCTCACCGTGCCGAGAGACTCCCCAATCCCAGTTTTTTGGCGACTCCTTGGAGCATCTTCACAGGGTTTTGTCCAGGTTCACCAAGATTTCCACTCTTGCCTTTTTTGCCAGACTTAGTGCTCTTGCCCTTCGGCTTGTCTGCTTCCTCACAAGTCTTAGCAGGAAGAGAACGATACACCTCCAGAGCAGACCGGTTCTCCAGCCCCAAAGCCTGTAGACTGTGGATAAGCTGCTGCTGTGGTTCGGGATTAGAGCTCTGGTTGGAGCGTGGGATGATGGGCCGGGTCCCATTCACCAGCATCTCACAGGAGTCTGTGTAGATGAAGTGCAGCGCGTGCTCCAGCATCTCAGGAGGAATTTTCTCTAGAACCAGCAGGTCACAGCCCACCGCGTCTTCCCCTTTCTTCACCTCTCCATCACCCTCTTTGCAGCCCTCGGGGAGCAGCAACTTACGAAAGAAATCTGACCGCATGGACAGGATGTATTTGTGTGCTGCGAAGGTGCGATCGCCAGCCTGCAGGGTCACGTCATGGATGCTGTCGGTCTCGTCGGCTTCGGCCAAGAGGCGCTGGAAGTGCTGTGAGAATGTGGACCCAGAAGTGGTTGGAATTTCATACAAGCTGAAGAAGGGAGAGGTAAAGTGAATATAGGGCTGCACCATTAATCGAAATAACAGCACAATAGGGCTTAGTTCGGTTACCAAATCACAAAGACTGTGATTTAATTCAATAAAGTGAAGCGCCATCTGCATCTGCTTGAGAATGAGTATTGAGAACGCATCAGTTTGAGTCTCTTTAACGAGCATTTGGGAAGGAAACATGCGCTAACTACCTACATATATGTATATACCTACATATATATATAATTTGTTAGTTTTCCCAAGAAAGAAATGAGGGGTCTATCATTTTTATACTTATATTACATAAGTTATATACTTATATTTTAGACTTATATTACATGTCAAGTCAAGTCAAGTCATCTTTATTTATATAGCGCTTTTTACAATGCAAATTGTGGCGAAGCAGCTTTACATTAATAAGAAAATGGTCTTATTGTGCAGCTTATTCTATATATTATTGATTCATTCCGTTGCAAAGATCAATAGTTATTAGTCTAGTTCATTTAGGTATAGCAGCACTGCAGAAAACAGTGACGTAATCGTCCGGCTCAGCTCTAGTGAAAAGAGGGATATTAGGTCCCCTTTAAGGGATCCCTGTGGAAAAAACATGATGGTTTAATGTTTGAAAATTAAGAAATTAAGATAAATATTCCCATCAATGTGATACAATGTTTGGTGGTAGGCTATAAGACATTATCAAAATATGAGATACGGACTATAAATGCCATTTGTGCCGTCTGATTACATTGCTAAAAATCGTTCAGTATGCTTGTTTTAGAATAAATACAACATGAAAATATCCATAAAAGCCATTTAAAATACTTTTCAGAGAAAACTTACTTGAGTTATTCTCCTTTTCCACTGGCCAAATAGTATTCTTATTTGTTTTAAATTAAATTTATGAAATTATTTATTATTATACTTATTATTATACCTACTTATTATTTTGTTTATTTATTTTTTTGCTGTGTAAATACAATTGCCTCACTCAACTGTCAAAATATTTTTTTTAAAAAGCGTGCAAATCTCACCGTTTCCTTCCAATTCTATTCTTCAAACACAAATGTATTTTTCATAACGTTGAGAAGATTACAGAAGGAGTTTTCATGAATCTGCCTCAGTGGTTATCCAGTATTGTCACTGGACCTATTCAAAACAACCAATGGATCGTTCTACCACCAAACGAAAGTGTGCATCAACCGATCATTGTTCTCGTGAGATATTTTTTCTGCCATTTAGTTTAATGAGGAATTATAATACACCTAGCACTCCTCGCTGTCATTAAAACGACATCTAAATTCATATCATTTTTGTGCTGGTTCTGATGTGTTGATTGCTGTGTCTACAGTGCGCACATATTTTAGCCAAGTTTATTTTTTATAAATGCCGATATGTGCAGGGAAATTCGCGTACGCACATTTCAAAGCAATTCATCGGTGACGAGAAATCTTCTGAATAGTGTGGGAATTGAAGTTCGGATTTATACACGGTTTGCAGAGACACGTTTATGTGGAGATGTGGCAGTTTTGACAAATCAGACCAACGCTTCTCAACTGATGGGTCGCAACCCTAAAATGGGCTGCACGTTTGTTCAGGTGGATCATCCAGCAAGGGAAAAAAACAATGCTAAATGCAAATAATACATTTGAACTAACCATATAATTACCACATAGTTAAGATAAGACAGGTTTATCAACTTTTAAAAGAGCGGAAAGAATGCCTTCCATCTTTTTATAGCTGATGTCAGAACTCTGCAGTCTATTGGTGACGGTAACACACGGCTGATCCTAAAACAGAATTTATCGTCATGTGACATGTTGGTAAATACTACAGAAAAACTGTAAATATGGTCAAAAAAAAAAAAAGGTCAAGAAACGATTCCTGGTTTTGTTGGGTCTATGTTGTTCATGGTTATTTAAACAAAGTCAGTGTTTGAATTTAAGGATATTTTGTTTACCTTTGCAAGATAAACAACTTTGACGATCAGAAGGAACTGGAACTATTCAGTGACATCTGAAGCTAGAAATTTGTGATCTTAGTAATCATTATCCGCACCTGGTTTTGGGATCGGCTTGCAGTACTCCGAAATTCCGCCCGTTAGAATCCATGGTGATGCTGACGGCTCTGTGGACGTAATGAAGCTTCTCCAGGCGGATTCGCTCATAAACAACCCCTCCGTCCGAGTGGCCGGACACCACCATGTTATCTGACACGACAGAGCATATCTAGTTAAGAAATTGTATTTTACTTATAACATATTTCATTAAACTGATGTCTCAGTACCTTTTTTGTCTCCAGCTTTCTTGTACTGTCCCAGCCACTGTCCACTGAAGCCCTCTCCATCCTGAGTAACAAACATCATGCTGTTCTTACTCAGGGCGATGTCCGACATGAAGACCTGTCGTCCGTACGCCCAGCGACACTGTCTCACTGACGTGCCCGTGGAGCGCCAGCAAAACACCTGCAAGAAGAACGTCAGAGAAAGATGGCGGGAAAAAAAAGGGAAAAATGAATAGAAAGAACACAATACCAGCTAAATGGTTGTGAAAGTGTACAGAGTGGTGAAAAGTGTCTTACTGGCTCAATTGAGAATCTGAAATCTGCAATCTGAACTTTTTCCCCAAATTAGTTTTTTTCTGGATTACACTTTAATGGTTAAATAAAATTTTAGTAATCAAAAACAAAAACATGTAGTTAATAGAAATCATAAAACATACAATTTGGTAACACTTTACAATAAGGTTCATTCGTTAAAATGAACTAATAATGAACTGCACTTACACAGTTTTTATTAATCTCTGTTAATGTTAATTTCAACATTATTAAAATCTTGTTAACATTAGTTAACTGTGAACTAACATGAACAAACAACTGTATTTTCATAAACTAACGTTAATGAAGATTAGTAAATACAGTAACAAATGTATTGCTCATGGTTAGTTCGTGTTAGTTAACACATTAACTAATGAACCTTATTGTAAAGTGTTACCAACAATATTAAAAGTTAAACAATTAAAATTAATTTGAGGCCCTATGAAATCTCTTTTCCCAAAAAAGTTCTCTGTTTTCCATTTTAATTTTCTGGATTCTGTTTTACCGGTTTAGTTTATAATGAAAAAGCATCTCTAATCAATTGAATTCATAATACTAAAAATGTAATAATTCATTACCATTTTTACAAAAATAGGGATTATGAAATGTACTTTCTCAGAAATTCTGTGTTGTCTGTTTTCAATTTCTGCATTCATCATTTAATTTTAATAATGACAAATTTATTGTCATATAAAGATGAAGTTCAAGTCTTTGTTCTCATATATATATGTGTATATATATATATACACACACACACATACACACATATATATATATATATATATATATATATATATATTATATATATATATATATATATATTCATTTTAAATAAAAGTCTTTTTGAGCATTAATATTCACAGACACTACTCCATAATTGCAATTTGATTAAGTGCACATCCTACTTTTGATTTATTCATACAACATTTGTCAAATTCAATGACACGGTATGCTGTAAATTCCATTTTTACGACTGATGTATGAAATTCCATCCATGTTTCCCACATCCCGGAAATCATAAGGTCCATCATAATCTTAAATCAGACTACTCAGAATAGTACTAGTGCATTTCTCAAAAAGTAGCAGTGTAGTAATGCACCCCGCCTCAAACAAACAAGCCACATGATTAGAGGCATTATGATTAGACATTAAATAAACCGATAGAGTGACGAGCTCAAAAGATATAAAAGCATAAAGCTCTGACAAATAACCAGACGATCAGGCATGCATGCTAGGCAAACCAATTGGCGGCATTAGATTAAGTAAAAACATTTTTTTTTAAAAAGTAGCAAAAATATAAAGATAAGAAAACTGGTGCAAAATCAATTAAAGATTACTAAAAAATTGGACCCCATTCCACTAACTAGTCTGGTGCAGCTGATAGTCTTTTATCAGGCACGTACAAGACAGAACATCTTGGTTAAGCAGACATTACAGCCAGCTAGCTGAACATCACAGTATTTTAGACCAAAGTGCTGCTTTTGATGCTATAGATCGAAACATTATTTTACACAGGCTAGGGAATTGTGTTGGCAAACATGGACAGTCACTAGCTTGGTTAAGGTCCTGTCAGATCGTTGCCACCGATTTGTGTAAATGAAAATCTGCCTGACCTACAGTATATATGGTGTGCCACAAGGCTCAGTGTTTGACCCCTTGTTGTTCTTGCACTTTAGGTGATAAAATGATAAAACAGAGTAACAGCTGTCACTGTTATGTATGTAGACCACAAACATCTCTATACTTCTTCCAGATCAGATCAAATTTCTCAATATTGGTGGATGCAAAGCATGAGCATTTTTAGGAAGTAACAGAGACTAACAGGGACAGAAGAGACGGTTTCAGGCTTTAAAGTTATACAAATGATGCATCTATGGTGTGCATATTCAAGTTTATTTCATTGTTGTATATCGCTCACCCTTCCAGTTTCATCTAGAGCCAGAATCACCAGCTTCTCTCCTCCACCATCATGCAGAAGCTGAGGATCAATACGATGGTCCAAACTACCACCGCTCACTAGAACTTTTTTCAGGTTCATCTGTCTGGAGAACAACAAGGACGGTGTTGATAGTTTTCCTTCCGTTCAACTGAACGTTTAACTTGGAATTGGAATATCGCATAGAACATTTCCAAATAAGTAGAATGAATAAAACATTATTTTATAGATTGGTCCATTGGTTATTCCAGTTATCCCATCACACGATCTGTTGAGGCAAAGTCACGTAGTTTTGGGTTTATTTCACAGTGTCATTGTTGCATGTTACAAGCAGTTACTATAGTAATAACTATAAATTATGCATAATTATATGCAACTAACCCTAAACCGAACCAAAACCCAAAGTAAGTACATGTAGTTACTTAATATTACTCAGTATTTAAATGTATAATTACAGTGTAACAAAGACAGCGTAAAACAAAGTGTAACCATTTTTTATTGCACATCCTGGACTTTATTCAGAAAATATGTGTTTTATTTAATATAGTTTTTATTACAAAAAAAAATGCATGCATGTTATGCACATTTTAAATTTTTCTGTGCATCTTGGCATTTCCATCTAGATTTTTTTTTTTTTCCCAGTGCCCCAAGCTTTGCATAAAACTCACTTGGATGCCAGTTTCTTGCACTGATAATCAGCCAGCAGGTACACATCGCCCTTTTCGGTCATGCACACAGTGGCCCCATTGCTGGCTGCCACCATAGTGATGGTCAGATCCTTGTGGTGCAGAGCGGACACCTGTCGAGGAACAGTCACGCACTTCTCTCCGTTGGGCTCCAGCAGGTAACCTGAATGTATCACAATGGCAAGACCACAACTTTTCATATGGGAAGAGGCAAATGAAGCAGATGCTCTGATGAAATTTCATGTAGAGGATTTGCTAAACACCCGAGAGATTTTAGATCAGTTAAACAGGAACCGGATTGTAGTCTGTGATAAACAGATCTGGGTGCTTGAGTCTCTTACCAAGTTGGCCACCATTTAATCCTACGGTATAAACTGCATCCCTAGTCCAAAGAACAGTGTGGAACCTGCCGGCTGCAACACCAATCACGGACCTCCCTTTCAGGGACTTAGATGTGACCTGGTCAATAGAAAATAACATTTATGGAACTCAAATTTGTGATACAGCATGTCATGCATAAGGGTTAGTATTCACAAAAATCTTTAGATAAATTAAGACTCTAAAATTCCCCATAGTGGATGAAAACATCCCGAACAGCACAGAAGGGTTAAAGCCTATTAAAAACACCACATATTAAAACATAACATTAAAAACTTGATTTTCACCACAGGGGGATTTTAAGTTAGAAAATGAGAAGAATGTTTTGCGAATCTGGCTCCAGATTGACCGACCTGTTTGGGAACTTGGCTGGAAGCAGGTGGAGGTGCCAGACCCAGCTGATGGTGGTTGTTGAGCCCAAAAGTGTAGACGTACCCCTCCTCTGTCAGGACGACAGTGTGATCTCGGGCTGCTGCAATCTGTGAGCAGTGATGGGACAGAAGGCCCTCCACCATTCGGGGAACCTTTGATGTGAACATCGACACCAAGTCTTAGAGAGCAGATGCAGAAACACCTGCGTCACCCCACACCAAAACAAACATCTTACCAGATATGTCTGTTCATCACCATGTCCAAGTCGTCCGCCCTGTCCGTGTCCACATGTGTACACCTGACCCTTCTGGGACAGGAAGACGGAGTGGAACTTACACAACACCACCTCAAAAGACACAGAAACACAACTATGTTGCCACCATCATTCAAGATCATGTTCGCACAGGCAGGCATGGTCCTCTTTTGATCATTTTCTAACTCATAAGCCAAACTTACGCAGCACAAACACGCGTTTCCAAAAGATAAATAGAACTTTGTAAAAGGAAAGTGAGTGTAGAATCTTTTAAAAAAAATTCTAAAATTAATAAAAAACAAACAAAAAAAAACAAAGGCTACTTGACAATTAGCATTTTCATTTTTGGCCCATTAAAGGGTTAGTTCACCCCAAAATGAAAATTCTGTCATGAATTCCTCTCCCTCGTGTCGTTCTACAATCGTAAGACCTTCGTTCATCTTCAGAACACAAATGAAGATATTTTTGATGAAATCCGATGGTTCAGTGAGTCTCTATTGGCAGGAAGATAATGAACACTTTCAGATGAACAGAAAGACACTAACGTTCATTCGAGTTCAGTGGTTCAACATTAATATTATAAAACGACGAGAATACTTTTTGTGCTCCAAAAAAACTAAATAACGATTTTTCAACAATATCTAGTGATGGACGATTTCAAAACACTGCTTCGTGAAGCTTTACGAATCTTGTTTCGAGTCAGTGGTTCGGAGCGCCAAAGTCACATGATTTGGCAGTTTGATTCGAATTGCTGATTCGAAACAAAAGATTCGTGAAGCTTCATGAATCAGTGTTTTGAAATCGTCCATCACTAGATATTGTTCAAAAGTTGCTATTTTGTTTTTTTGGCGCACAAAAAGTATTCTCATCGATTTATAATATTAATGTTGTGCTCACATGAACTGTTTTAAACATGTTTTATTATCTTTCTGTTCATCTGAAAGTGTTCATTATCTTGCTGTCAATAGAGACTCACTGAACCATCAGATTTCATCAAAAATATCTTCATTTGTGTTCTGAAGATGAACGAGAGGGTGACAGAATTTTCATTTTTGGGTCAACTAACCCTTCAAGTGCATAAATGTGGGTTTTGGCCAGTCATTTTCATTTTATTCCCTTGGTTAATTTTAATAAAGAAGGTAGAAGACATTAAACATGTATACTAACATGCCTTCATCTGATCAATTTGAAACCAGAATGCACTACTGTTCAAAAGTCTGGGGTCAGTAAGATTTATGTTAGTGAAAGATGTCTCTTGCTGAAGCTGCATTTATTAATTAAAATACAGTAAAATAGTAATATAGTGAAACGATTAGAGTTTAAAATAAAGTTTTCTTTTTAATATATTTTAAAATAATTGTGATCAAAGCTGAATTTTCAGCATCATTACTCCAGTCTTCAGTGTCACATGATCCTTCAGAAATCATTCTGATATGATGAATTTCTTACTGGTGTCTATTTTTATGCGCATTTTGTGCTCTCAAATACATTTTTTGTGCAATATGAAAACATTTGCATAAACTGCGATGGAAACATTTTTGCCAAATAAATTCCTTGATGTGCAAAAAAAAAAAATACATGCGAATTTGCAAATGGAACGGCATAACTGGACCAACCAGCCAACCGATCTCATTGGACAGCATCTGAAATGCCGTTTTGGTCATTCTGTGAAATCTATCGTTAAAGTGGTTCGGTTTAATTCCCTCCAAGAAACACCAGGCACCTGGACGGAAGGTAACATGACAGCGTTTCCTGTGTTTCGTCTGCACGCTCTGAGGTGCAAATAATGTATTGCTTAGGCAAATTCATAGAGGTGAGATTATAGGTAAATTAAGAAGTGAGACAGGACAGAATGAAACGGCTGTGTTCTGCTTATCATAAGGGCTTGACTTTTAGCCATGACAGCTCTGCCCTTTCTCCGCAGAGCATGCTATCTCTGGATTGGCTCGGCGTCGACAACAGCGGGGCAGGGGTGTCGGGGTCAACGTCATCATTAATTTAACACTCCTCAAGGCCAAAACAGAAGCAAGAGATGTTCTGTAAAGCGTCCAAACTCAAAGAATTGACTGGCACCCGCTCTCACTCGCTACCGTACGCACACATTCGCAGCGCTTATTTAATCTGCTGCCGTTATCCCTGAATGAATATTTTAATATTTAACTGAAAGCATCTGCAGAACAGCGTGGCAGGTCACAATGCGCTAAGGGGGCATGGGAGAGCCGATGAAAGGGTCAGGAAACAGGATCCGCCATCATAATGAGCTCTGTAAAATTAAAGGACTGCCCTGCACTTCAGAAATTAATCAGCCGACTGGAAGTACACACAAAAGACCGAACAATTAAAACCGAAGTGTCTTTTCATAGGTGAGAAGGATCTCTAGAAGGTTCCCATCATGCTAAATGGTTGACAGATATGGCTTACTACATTCGTTTTGATCGCGTCCTAAACCCCATTGGTTCTTCTCCGTTCAAAAATGCCCAAATCCCAAATGAGAGGCTGACAATGGGATCATGCAACACTACTGGATCGCATTTCCATTCCACATATGAGCACATGTTGGTTATCCATCCAAAATGCAAATGAGTCCCCGCTATGGCCGTGGAAAAAAGGGAAACTTATACGGCGTTTAAAGCATGATGCTGGCATGAGTTGAGCTGTCAGGTTCAAGTATGCCAAAGCAGTGACAATCACCTAAGTGCTCCTGCCCATGAGTTCCAACATCCACAAGGCCATTTCCGAGAACAATTTACACAGAAACAAAGAGGTCCAAGTCTCCTCAGATGGTTTGCAAGGACCCTTGGAGATCTTTGTTTTGAAGGAGGTCCCCCGTGAGAAGCTTGTTATCAAGGCAACTCTAGCAGGTCCTCTGTTTTTAACCACGCAAAACCCTGGGGAGTTTTCATACACCCTGAGGAATTGCATTGCCGATGAGGATTTCACAGCATCATGTGCCTCATCAGCAAAAATTAAACTAGAAGTAATATGATGAAAAGAAGTTTGAGAGTGAATATTATCACTGAAGTCACCGAGAAAGAAAGAAATCGACAATTCCTGTTTTTTTTATTGCAGTATTTATAATAAATGATATAATTTTTTAATTCATGTGCCTCATAATCTTACTCCCTCTTGCAGAGACATCTCTTCACTTCTCTGATAGCGTGTTTACTGGCATGAGGGCGGGGCAACCTGTCACTCGTATGTGATCCACCAATAGCAAACCACAGCCATCCAATCAACTCCCCATGAACAAAATCAAGCCCCGCCCTACATTTATTCTTGTTTGAGAGGCAGTTTCACTAGGATACAGATCACAACAGGAAAGGAAAGTCTATCACAAATTCCATTTACTGTCAACTTTAATGAAAACTTTTGAAGAAGAAAACAAGCAAAAAAAAACAAAAAAAAAAACGAAAATAGTACATGAACAAGCACTTCAATTCCATGGTCCACTTTAAACATTCTACTGACTTTAAGTAACTTTACAACCAGGGTTGGGGAGTAACGAAATACAAGTAACTTAGTTACGTATTTTAAATACAAAATTCTCTGACTCAGACAGTCTGAAAAAGTGGAGTTAAGTTTCATGTTTTCGACTGTTTTTATGTTTTGTGAGTCATTTTATAATTCACTCGTCACTGCATCTTTTTCTCACAATTAGTTTTTTTCCCTCACATTTGTGGGTTTGCATTTCACAATTCTGACTTCTTTTTCTCAGAATTGTGAGATTTAAACTCACAATTGCAAGTTATAAAGTCAGAATTGGGAGATATAAACTTGCAATACTGACTTTTTTTCTTGCAATTGTGAATTTAGAATGTGAGTTAAATGTCATATTTTTGACTTTTCTCAGTAATGTGAGTTTATATCTCACAATTCTGACTTTATAACTCACAATTGCAACTTTATATCACACAATTCTGAGGGAAAAAGTCAGAATTGTGAGATAAAAACTTGCAATGACCTTTTTTGTGTTTGTTCCACACTTATTAGTATTCCAAAGTATTTAGAACGAAATACGTTACAAATTACTTTTTAAAGCATGTATTTTGTGATCTGTAGTGAAACACATTTTAAAAGTAACCTACCCAGCCCTGTTTACAACTACATGTCAGCTTATACATACCACTAATCCAAACAGTCTGCTATGATTTACTAAGACTCTAATGGAAGGTTGTTGACACATTACTTAGTTAGTAAAAAGTCTAAAGTGGACCAATGAAATAAAGTGTACACTAAATAAATTGTTATTAATATTAATAATCCTGAATGACATTTACCTGCCTCACATAGATCCCAGATCTTGAAAACAGGTCCACGATTTCAGGATGGTGTCTGCTCTCCTGGTTTCCATGCCCAAGACTAAAATTTGTGTTGCTTCCCCAAGTGTACACCTCAGTAGGGTCTGCGATGAGATCAGAACAAGAACTTTATTGGTTTGTATTTACACATTGCATACTGTTTCCAGTTCCATTTCAAGTATGAATACGATCTTAAGAGCCGTTTATGATCACTATTTATTCACATCACACATTTAAGCTAAGCTTTTAAAACTCATTGCGCACACTACAGTCTTCAGGTTCACGGCATCCCGTACACCGATATTTCAACGATTCATAAAAAGATGGGAAAAGAAGAGATTTTGGAATAGAGATAAATGCTATTTCTCTAGTATTCCAGTGTATATTAGCACCATTTGTTGTTTGCTTTTGGGATCTGATGAAGTGTTGGACCCGGAAACAGTGACACGTGACAAGTTTTGGTTTATTGATTTAAGGCTTTAGCTAAAAATAAACTCCTTTTCTCTCATTTTAAAGTCTCTCTCCTCATGTCAAGTCAAACCAACATTTGAAAATGTTCCTTAGATTTAATTTTGAACAATATCCAAGTATTCAGTGACCAGGGACTTTGACGAGACTGTCAATATCATCACACTAGCACTTATTCAAACTTGCAGCATAAAGACACAAAACACCAGTTCTGACATCAATGACACCATTGGTTCTGACGGGTCTCATAAAGGAATCCCATAAGTTAAGCTTGAGTCACTAGTCATATGAGCTACTTTTATGGTGTTTTGTCGTCATTTTGGAAGCATGACAACCACTGGTCTCTGTACACTTTTACTGAACGAAAATATTTAAATGCGTCACAATTTTTCACAAGATCTAACTGTGTTTTTAACAATATGAGGATTAATAAATAAAGACAGAATTTTAATTTTAAGGTTTTAATACTGGTACAATCATAAATAAAGTGGGTAACACTTTATTTTACAGTGTCATTGTTACATGTATTTACTATAGTAATACCGAGAAATGATGCATAATTACATGCAGTTAACCCTAAACCAAACCCTCATCCTAAGTACATGTAGTTAATTGTCATTACTCAGTACTTAAATGTATAATTACACTGTAATACTGACACCTTAAAATAAAGTGTGACCATAAAGTGTTACGCTTAATATTTAACAGTGTCATTGTTACATATGTTACATGTAGTTACTATAGTAATAACTATAAATTATACACAATTACATGCAACTAACCCTAATAAGTACATGTAGTTACTTAATATTCCTCAGTACTTAAATGTATAATTACAGTGTTACAAAGACACCATAAAATAAAGTGTAACCAAGGACATTACCAGTGTTTCGGAACACAACATGAGCAGGGCGGTCCTTCATGGTGAGGTCTAGGACAGAAAGACCCTCCTTGTCCTGGACAGACAGGACTCCACCATGCTGGAACACAAAAGATATATGGATCAATGAAAGACAACTATGCAAACCAATAAACCGGGGAGGAAAAGATTAAGCAGTTCTGGTGACTCACGTTCCACGGTACACTGGGTTTCAAAATCTGCAGTAATTTTCAACGGTGATTGACTAATATATCACCCAGGCCAATTTATGAGGCACTATTTACTTATTTTGAGATTACTGGCCAAAAACTATAAAACCAACTTTGGATGGAAATGCACATTTTCAGTTTATATTTTAAACGGTGAAGCATGCAGCTGCCATTTCGTTTTTGCAATTTTGTCCATCATTTAACTTCATTAAATTGCTTTAAAGGGACAGTTCACCCAAAAATGAAAATTATGTAATATTTACTCCCCCTCAAGTTGCTCCAAACCTGTATAAATTTATTTGTTCTTCAACACATACACACACACAGATCATCACAATCTCTGGGTAGTCGTGGCCTAGTGGTGGGGGAGTCGGGCTTGTAATCTGAAGGTGGCCGGTTCGATTCCCACGCAAGTGGGGAAAGTGGGGATTGTGAATAAACAGCACTCTCTCCACCTTCAATACCATGACTAAAGTGTCCTTGAGCAAGACACCTAACCCCTAATTGCTCCCCTTGTAAGTCGCTTTGGATAAAAGCGTCTGCTAAATGATGAAAAATGTAAATCTTTTGCCCCCATTGGCTACCATAGTATTTTTTCCTAATAATAGTAATCAATGTGGGGGTGAGATCTGCTTGGTTACAAACATTCTTCCAAATATCTTTTTTTTGGTTTTGTGTACAGCAGAGTAAAGAAATGTATACAGGTTTGGATTAAACTATTTTTGGGTGAACTATCCCTTTAAAATGAATATGGCCATCGGTCACCCTTCTCTCAAATATTGGCATTGGTTAACCCTTGTGCATTGTTCAAATTCACGACCCTTTCGTTATGTTCTAACTGCTTTAAAAAAGTATCAGAGAAATATTTTTTTTCACATTTTTTTGCTTAAATCTATTAATCAACCTCAGTCCTGATCAAAACTCTTTAAAACGTTAAAATCTGATGCTGCACAAAAACGAACAACGCATCAAAGTCAATGTTGTTTCTAATCTTTGACACGTTTTTTCCCAAATCAGTGACATCATTTATGAATTTGGCAATTAAAGAGTTAAAATCCTGATTTTTTTTTTTTTTTAAATTTAGTAGTTTTGATCAGGACTGAGGTTGATTAATAGATTTTAGCAAAAAAATGTGAAAAAAATATTTATCTGATACATTTTTAGAGCAGTTAAAAGTAACGAAAGGGTCGTGAATTTGCCCACAGAGTACTGTTGAGTTTTTGAACATTTTCAAAGCATTTTCCAAAAATATGTGTCAAAATAAGATTTGTCACCAAAAATCATTCCATTTGCTGAAACACGGAGAAAGTTATAACTCAAAAATTCTCCATAGTGGATGAAAACATCCCGAACAGCACATAAGGGTTAATGGAAAACTCATATTATTGAACCAGTTCTCACCTTGATGAGCGTCATAAGGCAGTGAATTTGCCCATAGAAGGCGCTGCGATGCAGCGCAGTCCACCCAGACTCCTTGTCCTTCGCCAGCAGGTCGGCGTGTTTACAGTCCAGGAGCCACTGAAGCAGGTCACGCTTACCCAGAGAGGCAGTGAGGTGCAGAGGTGTGCGTCCAAACTCGTCCCGCAGCGTAGCTGCATTGTGACAGTGGACGGACAGGTAGCCCCGCAGACGGCCCTCAGAACCGCTGGTCAAAGCGGCGATCACTTCCTCGGCGTGCCTTACAGAACGGCACTTTGGTGTGCAGTCTGGGATTCCCAGACTCATTTTAGCTTCCCTCAAGCTGAGTCACAACACCAGAGTTCTCCAGAACACCCACAAGCTTGAGCTTAAATGTCTCAAACGTTCTAGCAATCAATTTCTCAAACAACTGCAATACATTGAGGAAAACAAAATGGGAAAAAAAAGCAGGGAATATGCTCAGAATTCAGGGCGCTAGGATTGTGCGTGTGTTAAGGTTCCACGGCACCCTAGCGGCCCCGGAGTGAAGATCTACCTCATCTCAGTCCACCATGTTGGCAACACGTTCGCCAAAACCTTTGAAACAATCATTAGCATCAAAGAAAAGACACATTTTTCTGTACAAAATCATACAAATATATTCCAGTTGACTCAAAAAAATAAGTTAACTTGTAATCTGTGTGTCGTATTTTACAAAAGGCAAATCCTTCAGTTCTTTTACTGTCCATTCAAAGAGTCCATCAATTTTGAGGGGAAAGACTCCTCCCCCCCAAAACTCTCCACCATTTAAGCCTCCATAATTGCGAAAGGTGCCTGAAAAGAGAGAATGGCTATCAAATTAATATCAACTTCATATCCCAACAACACAATTGAAATGAATCTGCACTTCATACTAGGGGTTGAATGACCTCGGATTAATCGCTGATGACGTCATTAAAAAAACAACAGAGATGGGAATGCTTTGCAACACGCCACAATTTGCAAATAGAGGCTAAAGTTTGTCGGCTTGAGAAGCATGAACCTCGAGCCGAGACTTGCGCACAACTGTGGCATTCGACCGAATGCTGCCCACAAGGCTATTGCTCCGACATAACTGCTTATTTTTACCAGTTATTTTGTCGAGATATGTCGTTATATCGTTCTAAATCGGATACAGCATATATACATATGAAAACTTCATTCAATAAATTAGAAATAAATTTGAAAATAAATTTAAAAAATAAACAGACTTGTACTTTATATGGCAACTCCCTGATTCTCTATTTGTGAAAAATACTGTAATTGTTTTTTTGTTTTTTTTTGCTGAGTAATCTGGTAAGATTGAGCACACTGGGAATCATATTTTTTTTTTCCAAATAAGCACAAATATTTTAAATATTCTAAATATCGTCTGATAAATCAGCTTTGGCGAAATATCGGTCGACCACTCATTTTAACTGATGAAAACTGAGAGTAAATATTGACTTTTCTTATCATGTGGCCGCCTCTATAGGACAGCATTAATATTACAGTCAATACAAATATATGGAATTTTTTGTATTTCTGATCATATTTAATGTGAAACTGTATAAAATCACATGATCAGCGACTAATCAACATCAAGCTTACTGCATCATGGCAGGGCATTAAAGTCGACTAGTCTGTCGTTACTTCATTAGTGACTAAACACTCTTTGAAAATATATTATTATCGATTATAGACACTTTTTTCATTAATTCAGCCCTCCTTTGAAAAAAAACACACTTGCTTTTAAACTCACTAGTTTGTCAACAAACAATATCCAACAGTGGACTTTGTTGCAATTAACATAGTAATAAAATGTACTAATTATTATTAATTTGATGGTCATATTTTAAGATCAGGTCTGGTCCTATTAATATACATATATACATATATATATATACACACACATATATATACATATACATATATATATACATATATACATACACATATATATATATACATATATATACATACATACATATATATATACATATATACATACATATATACATATATACATACATACATACATATATATATATATACACATATATACATATATATACACACATACATACATATATATATATATATATATACACATATATATACATATATACATATATATATATATACACATATACATATATATATATATACACATATACATATATATATATATATATATATATATATATATATATATATATATATATATAATTATTATTCTTATAACCAATATATATACAAAATAGGCATTAGAAGAGCAGAATGATGGAAATTTTTCATATCTTTTCATGTGACCTTCATAAAGCCAATGTTAACTACTAATAATAATAATAATAATAATAATAATAATAAAGTGCATATCGCACCAGCCCAGCGTTATGAAGTGGCACCCTTGGCAGAGCAGTAGTTTGACACCTCCCAAACACCTCCATCAGCTAAATATGGCTTCAGCCTTCAGTCTTACTGCATCACTTTCTGGATATTTAAAGATAACTTTGTGATCCCAAATCCCAAATTCAATACTTTAAACAATTAAAACGCACATAATTGAGCAAATAAGTCAGTTGTGCCCGTTTGTTTACACTTGGGAGACAGCAAACCTCTCATTCACTCCGTGTAATGTCATTCGGGGACAATCGAGCTCTAAACACACTGATCGAGCTTTAATATGTCGTGGAAAGAATGAACGCACTGAAGCACGAACGGATCGTGTATATGAATAAAGTGACATGAGATCTGTGTCGAAGTCTCTGTTCTGAGTCACTGACACATCATCATCATCATCATCATTTTATCAGTCGTATTGGGCTGAACTGTGCACTGAAAGACTGCCAGATTAAAAGACAAATGCGCTAATATCTCCCGCTCACCTGACGCTAGATGAAAGAAAAGGCCATGTTTGTATTTTCCCCTATGCGGCAGATCCAAAGACACATCTTTAAACGAAAGCTTGATGTTTTGAAGTAAATATGTTGCAGCAGAGTTAGTCAGTTGAGTAAGATCTAGAGGTGGAGGCACACACGAGTAAAACGAAGTCTGATTGGCCCATTCGACATGGATCGTTACATTTCATTGGACAATTACATTTGCAGCCGTGTATCGTTGCTTTTCATTGGACAGGTCGGAATGTAAAAGACTTAACACGTCTTGTGACACAAACATAAGCCTTATTTTAATGGAGGCACTCAAGTTATTCATATGCATCCATGGCTTGTTAGACGGACTCCACTTGTTAGTGACACAAACAGTTGGCAAGGGAGTCCCCTCGCTTGCGTCAGCGCTGTGGGGGCGGGGCTTATAGGGCATACCGTCCACATGAGTCACATGACTGTATATTTAAAACGCCAAGCAAGAAGATAATTGGTGTCCTTTTAAGAAGAATTTTTTTTTAAATTATTTACTGCATGGAGTTACCACTGATTTTCATAATATTTATCAAATAAATAAATAAATAAATAAATAAATAAGACAAAAAAAAATTGTGTGTTCAGCAGAACAATGAAATTTATACAGGTTTGGAACAACGTGAGGGAGAGTAAATGATGACAGACTTTTCTTTTTGAGGTGAACTATCCCTTTAAATACTTAAAATATAGTACCCTGTTCGTTACGACACCTTGTATTCACAGTGTTTATTTGTTTTGTCAAAACAATATTTGGTTATTTAAATCAACGCACGCGCGTGTTTACATTGTTTTGTACTAAAAAATGATTTTATTTACTTGTACATTCCCCTAAAAGAATGTACCACTCGGAAAACTTTGGTATCGTGTGTGGTCCTTGACGCCCCCTGAATGCGTATAATGGTTCGGTCCGGTGAATAGCGCTCCGTGTAGATTCTGGGAGCGGCGGGGGAGAATCATTTACAGCGGGAAGAGCAGCGGGACAGAGATGTCGAGCACCGAACACTTCTCAAGAAACACTTTTATAGATTTCTGGATGTACAGAGTCTTTTTAACATATTAAGACCTTTAAAAACAACTCGGTATTGTTTTGGACAGGATTCGCATCCTAGGATTGTGTAACTACTTTTGCTGAAACTCATGCAAAGAAACATTTGGAACTTGGTAAAGAAGAGACGATATAAACCGCACGATAAACTTGCTTTCTACTTCAGCCGAGGAGTTAAGGAGCTCATCTCGAGTGAAAGAACAAAGAAAGATGTGAGACGTTTGAGAAGCGCGAGCGCGTCCCTGTTAATCTCTGTGGAGAATTACTTTCCCGCCGTTTGATTTATATCGCTTCAGAATGTCCGACGTCGGATTATTGCGCGTGTTTCGACTTCAGAGAACACAAAAGAATATGTGTAACCTGACTCTCTGCTTTTTACTCGTCCTGACGTGTTCCAGCTCATCTTTATCGCTATGTCCAGCCCATTGCTCGTGCGAAAGCACAGTAGTGAACTGTGCTAGCCAAAACTTGAACTACATCCCACAGCCCCTTCCAGAAAACATCACCACACTTAACTTCAGTGGAAACAATATAACGAATCTGAACAATGAATCTTTCCCCAGGACTTTGGAACATTTAACACACCTGTATGTGTCTGGAAGCCAAGTGAAGGAACTGGACTCCATGGCGTTTAAAAACTTGCCAAATCTGCGTTTGCTCGACCTCAGCAACAACAGCATTTCAGAGTTTAGTGTCGAGGCTTTACCTCAAGACAACAAGATTGAGGTTCTAAACCTCAGTAAATCCTTATGCAATCACTCCTACATAGGTGTGTTTGCAGATCTTTTCAAACGCAGCCTACCTAAGATTTCCCATCTTGATTTGTCCAATAATGACCTAATATTTCTTCCAGAGGGCATATTCACAGATTTGTCAGACCTAGCTGTTTTGGATTTGAGGAACAACACCCTTGTTTCGTTCAGGAATGATACGTTTTGGAACCGGGCACTCAAAGAGTTGGACTTGAGAGACAACGCGTTTAAAGTCCTGCCAAACGTGACCCTGGTGGGGCTCAGTTCGACCCCTGATTTGAGCATCAGCCTCGCAGGAAACCCCTGGCGCTGTGATTGCGACATTGAGGAGATGTTGATTTGGTTGGAGAGATATGACTTTGTGGTGGACAGATTAAACTTGACCTGTTCTGAGCCAACAGAGCTGAAAAATGCCCCACTTTTACACCTAGAACAATCCCAGCTCCCGTGCTGGAGCAACGCTGAAGATATGGAGCGGGCTCTGGAGCCCTCATATGTGTTTTTGGGGATGGTTCTTGCCCTCATTGGGGTCATTTTCCTTCTGGTCCTCTATCTTAACAGGAAAGGGATCAAGAAGTGGATGTACAATATCCGTGACGCGTGCAGAGATCATATGGAAGGATACCATTACAGATACGAGATCAACTCAGACCCGCGGTTGGCCAGCCTCAGCCTCAACTCCGATGTGTGACGATTTGGAAACCTGGCTTGCAATGATCTGACTCTAGCTTTGCATGAATACATATAACTGTAGAGGTTTGCTGTGACATGCATTCTTTTCTGTCAGATAGGACAGTAACTGGATTGTGCAAGAATCAACCCTGTTATGCTCACCTTCGTATATGCTGGTGTGATGCTATAATGTTGTCCAGTGATGCATGGAACATCAAGTACATACATTTACAGTTCATTTTCCCCTTTTTTTATACAATGGATGGGTTTCTGACGAAATCCAAAAATCTGATTACAGAGTAACCGGTCTTCTTGCAAAAATGCAATCTGATTGTGTGATGTTATTTTTATAGCTTATTTCATTTCTTCTGCAAAAAATACTGCCATGCATGTATCTTAAGTATTTTTTCATTGATGTAAAATTATGGCAATATCCACTTTTATATGATGAGAGATTTGGTTTTATATTTACATTTATTGACAACTGGACATGGATCAACTCTTTTTTCGGGATGCCCTGTTGAATTAAAGGTCTTGCACTGATCTTTTCTCTCCGGTCCAGTGATTTTTATGTTCAGAGAAGTGTGTAAAGCAAATGTGACTTTATTTACCACTACACGACTATCACGTATAGCCGGTTTCACACTCTGGAAGACTATTAAAGTATTTTCAAGACTGTTTATCGGGATAGATCTCAGTAAAACAGCACCTTACACCTACTCAACGTGCTGAAGCTGCAAAGATTGCATAACAATCAAAAACATCTGTTTGTGAGATGCCTGCCTATTCTCGCATACTATTAAAATGACAAACATTAGAGACATTCATGCAACAGTAAACATGCCTGATTATTTCCAGAAGCAGAACTTACAGCCAGCATTTATTAGCTTGTTATTTGTGATGTTTATTCTTGTGAAGCACTGCACTTTAGTTAGCATGAAATTAAAATTTACTTCTTAATGCATATACCCTGGTCTTGTTGAGCGCATTATTCTGAGAGAAAAAAAAAAAAGTCATTTTTGTCTTCATTTTTCCCTGTGTCATCATATCACCATCTGAAATCTTTGCTTTTTATTCAGCTGATGGCACAAAACACGAAACATGGGATCACAAAACATTCGCACAATCGCAAATAGTTCTTCCCACAAAAGTTTCTTGCGAAAACACAAACGCTTTGCCAGTGAAGGAAAAGTTGCTCTGAACACAAAAGCATTTTTTTTTCTTCCTTTCACCATGTCGCCCAATCCCTCCCCTCTAAACCACCTCATTCCAGTCTTTCACACAACACTCACTTGTGATGATTCAGTGAATTTTCCAATGGGGAAAAAAAATCTTATTGAAAATGCTGTTCCATTTGCTAATACGTTGAACTAAAACAGCAATGCACATCGACTTGAGACACGAGCTGTGCTCTCATTTGTTGGAATCATTGCCTTTTCTTTCCATAGCGCTCAGGCAAGTGTTAGGTCATTAAACCATATGCAAATTTGCTAAAATATGACATTAATGTTTGAAATACAAAATACAACTGAAACTTATGTATGGTTTTGATTTCAGATGATAACACAGGTCGTTATAATTATACATTTCATTCCCATTCAGCTTTTGTGTGACTGCATCATCTTACCAAAGCAATTTCTCATTTATCTTTGAATGATGAGGAAAGTGTCATTGTGATTTGGCCACAGAAATGATTTTGTGTTCAATAACATGAAATATTTTTGTTTTCTCTGTAGTTTTTTAGTGATTTGCATTTGAACCATATTCCTGTCAAGACATGAAACCAGACTTGGGGTCCATTCTTCGTACGTCGCTGACTCAGTTAGCTGGATTTGATGGATGACGATTTGGCATTATCTTGGATTGTTCGGTTCTTCTACACTCATCCTGGACTTGCTGTCATGGCAACAGGTCCGTGAGCTCAAACCTGCTCGAGAGCAGGCTTATTTCATGTAAACGGCATTAGATGGCATCTTTTTAAGCTGAGGTGATGCTTAAAGTCTGTCCCAGCCACTTCTGCTTTCTTACAGGAGTACCCTAATGTGAACTAGGGACATTAATAAGGATTTAAAAAATAAATGTTATGAGTCTTACACACACGATATCTGGGCCGGGCGTGCCTTGATTTGAACCGTGACAGCTATTATGAGAGTGGCTTGATGCAGATAACTTGATCTTCACCCTTAAGAAACTTTAATTAATTCTGTCACATAACAAATCTGCTTCACAGCTCAAATTAAATCAATTGCAACTTACAACTTTGAAATAAAAATGTAAAGCCTGTACAAATAGGAAATAGCCTAAAAAATTAGAATTCATGTTAATATTTCACTTATAGTAGATAACTTTTATGACGTTTTGGTTGCTTGGCTGTTTTCTTATTAAAGATCCAGAAATTTAACAAGTTATTAACAAGCTTTTTTGACGTCAGCCAATCACTGCAATCCTGATCGTGGTTTTGAGTATCGATGCATCTGCCCTTTTCAAGGAACACAAGAACGCGCAGTAATCGTAGACAATTTCATCCAGATATTTTAATCCAATCTGCAAATTTGTTTAAAGAACCAAATTAGCCAGAGTTCAGTTATCACAATTAGAAGGTCGGGCATCTGCCAAATCATCTCAGATATGTTAAGCGAGGTACGAAGAACGGACCCCAGGTCAATGGAGTTAACCATCCATTACACATTTAGCATTCAAAAATGCAATATACAGTGGGTACGGAAAGTATTCAGACCTGCTTAAATTTTTCACTCTTTGTTATACTGCAGCCAATTGCTAAAATCATTTAAGTTCATTCTTTTCCTCATTAATGTACACACAGCACCCCATATTGACAGAAAAACACAGAATTCTTGACATTTTTGCAGATTTATTAAAAAATAAAAACTGAAATATTACATGGTCCTAAGTATTCAGACCCTTTGCTCAGTATTTAGTAGAAGCACCTTTTTGATCTAATACAGCCATGAGTCTTTTTGAGAAAGATGCAACAAGTTTTTCACACCTCGATTTGGGGATCCTCTGCCATTCCTCCTTGCAGATCCTCTCCAGTTCTGTCAGGTCGGATGGTAAACGTTGGTTTACAGCCATTTTTAGGTCTCCCCAGAGATGCTCAATTGGGTTTAAGTCAGGGCTCTGGCTGGGCCATTCAAGAACAGTCACAGAGTTGTTGTGAAGCCACTCCTTCGTTATTTTAGCTGTGTGCTTAGGGTCATTGTCTTGTTGGAAGGTAAACCTTCAGCCCAGTCTGAGGTCCTGAGCACTCTGGAGAAGGTTTTCGTCCAGGATATCCCTGTATTTGGCCGGATTCATCTTTCCCTCGATTGCAACCAGTCGTCCTGTCCCTGCAGCTGAAAAACATCCCCACAGCATGATGCTGCCACCACCATGCTTCACTGTTGGGACTGTATTGGACAGGTGATGAGCAGTGCCTGCTTTTCTCCACACATACCGCTTAGAATTGAGGCCAAAAAGTTCTTTCTTGGTCTCATCAGACCAGAGAATCTTATTTCTCACCATCTTGGAGTCCTTCAGGTGTTTTTTAGACAACTCCAGGCTTCCGTCGGGCCTCTATGCCATAAAGCCCTGACTGGTGGAGGTCTGCAGTGATGGTTGACTTTCTACAACTTTCTCCCATCTCACGACTGCATCTCTGGAACTCAGCCACAGTGGTACTGCCTTTTGTTCACACTGGGTGCGTTACTAGGTCCCCATCCCGGGATCGATCCTGGGATGTGTTTGTGTCCACACAGAAGGCACTCTGGCAATTTTATGGGATCAATGCGATGTGTGAAAGGGATATATGTGTTACCTGGCAATTGTGCCCTTATTGTTAAATTATGAAAGTTTAAATGTGTGAAAGTGTTAAATGTCTTGCTGTCAATAGAGGTCTCACTGAGCCATCGGATTTCATCAAAAATATCTTAATTTTTGCCAATTTTCATTTTTGGATGAACTAACCCTTTAACCTTGATATTACTCTTGCCAGTTGACCTATGCAGGCAAACATCTTCCAGAGTAGGGAAATGTTAATCTGTTTCAATTCCACCAGTGAAAATAACTCCAACGGAAAGTGTTGCCACTAAACCAAAACAAACAGCATCATGCGCTTCCAATATGTTGGCCAAGCATCCACATATGAATACTTACATAGTATATTTGTGGTCTAGTTTTTTGTTTGTTTGTTTCATCATAACCTCTGTAAAATTAAGCTAAGTTTGTTACTGGTTTGAAACATTTTTGAGTTATCCTGAGTCCTCCCATTCTTTTCTTTCCTCTCATGTTTTGCATGACAAGCACTGATAACACCATCAACTTTCCAACTGGTTGAAGGATTGTTGACATCGTTTGTCTGCAGAGCTGAGCAAGAGCTTGATGGCTGTATCAAATGTGGCTCTTTGTGTTCAGTTTAATCTGGCAGCCGATGACACTCCAAGGATTCGCCTCACCTTCCCAAGAGGAGAGGACTCGGCCGCCCCTCTCCAGGGAAGGAACAGGTGCTTGCTATCTCACGTTTCCACGGTGACAATCTCGACCTCATGCACTCGCTGTGTGGCGGGTGACTCTCGGCAGACTTTTATTAACGAGTTTGAGCTACGTAGCTCACACATGCTTAGTAGGGCAGGAGTAATTTGGATGGAACTATAAAAGCTGGTGTACGAGAGAACCTTTTAAAGGAAGGGTGGTGCTTCACTTTGCTATTGCAGTCTCTTAATCCCTTACGCATAATAAATCTGGACTCCAAATAGATGAGAGCAGCATTGAATATTTCAGGCTTCACCTCTCCAACTTTGTCTTTTGACGTTGCTTTTTGTTTCTCAAATTAGAAGTCTTTGCTTCTCTTCCCATCACTCCCGGCTGCTTTTGTGCTCAATGTGTTTCCACATGTTTTCCAACTAATGTGTTTACTGTCCGTTTAGTTTGAATGTGCAACCAGGAATACATAGCCTGCAGCATGTGATTCACATTGCCTTTCATTATTTCATTCTAAGGCTTGCCTAGGCTCGCATGGTGGGGAAATGGCGTAGAGTCTGGGACATATCACAGCCTATTCACGCCCACAGCAAGAGGATGTCACCTGACTGATATGTAAAGGTACCAACCACAGTCTATTTATATCCTGTTTAGAGGTCTGAAATTATATCGCAATCAGAGAAATAATTGCATGCCATGGCATTCCTAACAAATGGCTGTACAGAAACAGAAGATTATGTGTAGACTTTGGAAAAAGATTGCAATTTTGGCATCGAAAGTGATCGATACTGATGATTTCACAAGTATAACTCACAGGTTATTATACCAAGCTAATGATATGAAGTCGACCAGTTTACAGCAGCCAACTGCATCAAGTAGCGAAAGAACTAATAAACTAGTCGGCAAAAGCCCAAACTACATTTACATTTATTCATTTGGCAGATGCTTTTATCCAAAGCGACTTACAAGGGGAGCAATTAGGGGTTTCATGTCTTCCCCATTAAAAGTAGTCTTGGTCTAGTTGTGGCCTAATGGTGAGGGAGTCGAGCTTGTAACCTGAAGGTTGTTGGTTCGATTCCCACGCCGGCAGGAATTGAAGGTGGGGATTGTGAATGAACAGCACCCTCTACACCTTCAATACCACGATTAAAGTGCCCTTGAGCAAGACACCTAACCCCTAATTGCTCCCCTTGTAAGTCGCTTTGGATAAAAGCGTCTGCTAAATGTAAATTTAAAAGTGAAGTGTGTGTGATTTCCAGTGGCATCACTAAACAGAATTGCATGCAAAATTCAGCTCTAGTTTTGCTGTTACTTGCTTTCACCGATGAATATACTGATTGACATTAGTACACTGCAATTTAAATTTAAACTTAATCTCATTACCCATACAATACCTGGGACACAGCTGAAATGTACTCAAAACTTTCTATTTAAATTATAAATACTGATTTGCTGTGATTGCCTTGCAAAACTTATAATTATTTAACTACTTATGATTGCAACTTAGTACTTATAATTATGAAAATGTCCAGTGTTGAAAAATTCAGTGGATTATTCTGTAAGCTGCTTTGAAAATATATTGTAAAAAGCTATAAAAATAAAATTAATTTGACATGTCTCAAATGCATATAGTGGCATATATACTAAAATACTCATAGAGCATCGCTCGCCCTGATTCTAAATCCCATGCTTCTAATTATGACATTAAGGGAAAAGCTCCTCGTGCTTAATATGGAGTTATGATGCATTTTACAGTGCCAGTTCATCCCTCCCTGCTAAGTTTTAATAAATGACCATAAAAACAAATGAAGACAAATATAAGTCGACAGCCATGTCAATCTATTGGGGCCAGTTTCCTGGGCTCCACAGGGATAACACGAGAACCAGATGAGACATTTGCCTGCAGAAAGAAAAGAATGGCCTTCATTTACTCTGATTCATTCTGATAAAACACTGCTCTCAACCCTTTAAATAATATCCTGCAGTTTCCAAGAAAGGTCAGCCATTAATGTGAACAGAGGAGAACTGAAATTCCAATTTGAATGAGTTTTAGGTGATAATGATTGGAAGGCATATGTAATTTTTCTGTCAAAGTTAATAGTATGTCTATTCCATTTCCAGCCGTTTATACCTGAACAAAAAAAATTCAGAGGACCTATTACCACAGCTTAAATAAATGCTTGGCTGCAAGTTAAAAATAAGGAAATAAGGATAGGTAAAAGGTCAATTTTATGTGTTTAATGCTGTAATGTTTGACAGTTTATAAAAGTTTTTGTGGTGACCGTTGTGCTGAAGAATGAAGCTTGTGGTTCACTTGTGAGTGGCTAAATGACAAGTCAAGTCATTGATGCAAACACAGTTCAGTTTGTCTGTAAAGCAACTCTAACAAAAAGTGTCATTCAGTGTGTATATGTACGTTCTTAATGCATGTCGTCTTTGGTTTTCTTTATCGGAGCATAAGTCTCAAGCATAAACCGATCATCACAACTAGATTTTTGCCCCTCACACCGATTTGGCCATGCATGTAAACACATGCTTTCTGTCGACTTATTGAAGTGTCCATGTGTGAGATGTGAACGCATCCTTATTGTGGATTTAAGAAAATACACCATAAACTGAGGCAGATATGGAAACGATTAAGTTTTGACATAACTACCGGGAAACAACCTGATTCATTAATAAAGTCATGTGAACACAGTTTACTTGCGTTGTCGGGTTATAGAGACATCATTAAAGTAAAACCTGAGAGCAACATGAGTGCTTTGTTTGTTCAAAAAAACATAATTTACCACTTTATTTACAAAATATTAATATCCAATGCACTCACGTAACAACATCTGCGCTTGTGTCCACACAACATCTGCTTCTCTCGTGAACTCATATTGGAGATTTAATATTTATAGATTAATGTTTTATAGAGATCAATACAATAATAATATTACAATTTATTAAAACACAGAAATTCAACAGTCTTCATTACAAACCAAATAAATGAAATTGCACTGTAAGATGTGCTTTTAAAGTAATAATAATCTTATATAATAATAATAATAATAATAATAATTTAATAATAAATGGTAACACTTTACATTAAGGATCATTATTTTACATTAGTTAACATGAACTAATATTGATCTGCACTTATACAGCATTTATTCATCTTTGTTAATGTTAATTTCAACATTTACTAATACATACTTAAAATCTTGTTAACATTAGTTAATGCACTGTGAACAAACAATGAACAAACAACGAACAACTATTTACATGAACTAACATTAATGAAGATTAGGAAATACAGTAACAAATGTGTTGCTCATGGTTACTTTATGTTAGTTAACACATTAACTAATGTTTAACTAATGAACCTTACTGTAAAGTGTTGCCAATAAAATGTATTAATATTAACAAAATTATTTGATTAGCACCATTTTTTTAAGTAAATTTGTATTCGCCCCTACAATGTTTATATATAAACAATTCAAAATTTGTTTCGATGTTCGTCTCAGTGAGCCTGTGATCTGCACTCTATTGAGTGCCTAGTGTGATTCACTATTAAGTCGGGGTTTTTTTTTTTTTTTCAATGTCTGGTTCACCAATTCCCCAATTATAAACGTTGTGTGTTATATGTACGATAGTAATACGGTGGCGGTGTTGCAGCAGGCTTGGAGGCTTGGTGAAAATAAAACTGGTGGGGGTAGCTAGGCTCGGTGATGACCTTCCTTTTGGATTGATTGGATTGTGTCTCCCCTCGCCAGCACGTCTCGACAAATTCCCAGTGACTATAATCGGAACTGTGTATTGATGGTGATTACCTGACTGACTACTCTATTTTTCATTCCTGTGTCACTGAATCTCCAGACGAGAACAGCGCGGCGTCGCCTTCCAAATTGAGCAACGTCAGAGTTTCTTTTGTTTCTTTATTCAGAATTGGGGTGTCAGCTCAACGCCAACGTCCTCTGGTGTGGTGCTGGTTTGCGTATCGATCTGCAGTGTTCACGGAGGGTGATTTGGCGTAGTGTGGTGAGAGCACGAATGATTGCAGTGTATGCTGGCCAGGCCAGTCGAACACCCCACCCCCCCCCAATCCTGAAGTGTTTTAAATGGTGGGTACAGTATGTGTGATGGCTGATGTATTTGTTCTAATGTGTGTTTATCATATACTCTTCTTTTGTATTCGTTTTATTTGTCTTTAATAAATGATGCGAAACGTTTTCCCGTTGTCTGTTATCTGACCCAGCCACTGCGTGTCTGTGTGCTTTGCACTTCAAGTACCGGCCCATTTCCGGGGTGGCGTAGTCGACTCTTTAGCACTGTAAATGGTATTGTAATTATGCTCCAAGAGCGCACCGCCACATTTGGAGTGTTGTGGCTGTGGTCTAGATTCAGACACGGTGATATTGTTTTTCGTGCACTTTTTTTTGTTTCGTCGTGACATTTGCCTGGTGAGTACTCTTTACTTAACATATACGAGCGCAGCTCCATATATATGTAGGAATTGAGGACAAATGAATCTTCCAAATGATTCATTCAAACATAATTCCATATAAACTCATTGGGTCACAGGACCCAAGATCAATGAACGTTTTCGTGGCTCCAGTCCGTCTGAAAACCCCCCAGCTAAGTACCTTATGCCCAGCTGAGGTGAAAGACCAAATCTTTAAAAGACAATGCCACTGGAGCCACAAAAAGATAACACCAGAGTGTTTGATCCTCGAAGACAGAGATAAAACAGGCCACCTTGTGTGACCCCTGAGCGTCACAGAATCAAAATCCACAGAAAACCCCACAGTGACTCCTGTATACATGAACTATATGCATTAAATGGTTGCAAAACCATTCTAAACGGACTTGTGATCAAACAGCGTTCGATTGCATAATTCCATGTCATGCATACACACTATACATGTGACCTGTTATGCGCAGATCGCTCACAATTCATGTAATTGTTATAACTTTTGAATAGTTGATTGAAAGTATGTGTTGTTTGTAATGAAACTGAAGCCCCTCTCATAACTCAAAATATGGCTTGAATGAAATCTGTGTAAAATGCATTGTATTCTTCTTAGAGTAATCTAGACTAAACTGTACTCTCTTTACCCCTCTGAAAGTTCAGATAACGGGCCATAAATGACCAGGGGAGGAGAAACTCACCTCTGGAGCAAAGGCCGGACTTGGTCAGAACTCCTAAAAGAGGTTGGACAAACCTCAGTTTAAATGCTCAGTACACTAGTAAGTGTCTTTCAGTTTTTTCTTTTTAGTTAAGTTTTTTTTTAAGTTAACATGATTGGCCTTCCTACAGCATCAATCCAGACGAAAAGACCTTCAGCGAATCAACGAATCCGGGGGAACCCCTTTCTCCAAGCCAAAGGACGCCGGGTGCACTGACTTTGGTTTTGAAAAAACACAATGGACCAACACCAGCAGATGACATTGTACCCCAAATCATCACAGACTGTGGAAACTTAACACTGGACTTCAAGCAACTTGGGCTATGAGCTTCTCCACCCTTCCTTCAGACTCTAGAACCTTGGTTTACAAATGAAATACAAAACTTGCTCTCATCTGAAAAGAGGACTTTGAACCACTGGGCAACAGTCCAGTTCTTCTTCTCCTCCAGGTAAGACGCCTCTGACGTCCTCTGTGGTTCAGGAGTGGCTTCACAAGAGGAATACGACAACTATAGCCAAATTCCTTGACACGTCTGTGTGGTGGCTCTTGATGTCTTGACTCCAGCCTCAGTCCATTCTTTGTGAAGTTCACCCAAATTCTTGAATCGATTTTGGTTGTTCTCTCAGTTGGTTGTACATCTTTTTCTTCCACACTTTTTCCTTCCACTCAACTTTCTGTTAACATGTTTGGAACATGTGAACAGCCATCTTCTTTGGCAATGAATGTTTGTGGCTGTAAAGTGTATCAATGATTGTCTTCTTGACAACTGTCAGATAAGCAGTCTTCTCCATGATTGTGCAGCCTCGTGAACCAAATTGAGAGACCATTTTGAAGGCTCAAGAAACCTTTGCAGGTGTTTTGAGTTGATCAGCTGATTGGCTTGTCACCATATTCTGATTTGTTGAATTGGTGGGTTTTTGTTAAATGTGAGCCAAAATCCTCACAATTAAAAGAACTAAAGACTTAAACTACTTCAGTCTGTGTGCATTAAATTTGTTTAATACACAAGTTTCACAATTTGAGTTGAATTACTGAAATAAATATGGAAAATAACTTTTACACGACATTCTAATTTATTGAGATGCACGTATATATTATATCCCTTGCACTAACCCTACCCCTAATCCTACCCATCACAGAAAACTTTTTAGATTTTCAAAAAAAATTCATTCTGTATGATTTATCAGCTTGTTTTATCATGAGGACCTCAATTTAGGTCCCCACCTTGACACATGTCTCCATGAGACAGTGCATTCAAATCCCCACGCGGATGAAAAGAAAAAAAAAAAACCTCACATATACACATGATTTTAAAAAGCCATGAAACTCCACTACAGTATATGAAGTATTTTTGAGGAAACTGGTTTGGTTTGAGAATTATTTGGAGTTGAAGCATTTAACCTATAAGCAGAGCTGTACCATTGGCACAAACCCAGACCAGCCCGTCACGCAAGAGCCCTCAAACCGCTGTCAAGTACTGTGCTGATAGCAACATACTGCGGCCACATTTCTGAGGTACGTCATGTCATGGTATTTAAGATTTCTATTTTTAATTGAACTCGATCACAAGAGACCTACATGTTAACCTTTAAAGTGTGGCAGTGCAGTGAATAAAGTTGCCTCTGGTGGTGCATTCATACACACACTGCCCGACATTTTAAACACAAACAATTACAATCAAGTCATTATCTCTCTTTCTATGTAATCCATTTTGAAGGATTAAATACACATTGTGCATCACCGCTGTCTTTTTGAGCAAGTGCACAACACCAAGTCCAACTCTAATTTGAACTATCGGATAGATAGATAGATAGATAGATAGATAGATAGATAGATAGATAGATAGATAGATAGATGTGGTCAAATGATAGATAGATAGATAGATAGATAGATAGATAGATAGATAGATAGATAGATAGATAGATAGATAGATAGATAGATAGATAGATAGATAGATAGATGTGGTCAAATGATAGATAGATAGATAGATAGATAGATAGATAGATAGATAGATAGATAGATAGATAGATAGATAGATTGATAGATGTGGTCAAATAGATAGATAGATAGATAGATAGATAGATAGATAGATAGATAGATAGATAGATAGATAGATAGATAGATAGATAGATAGATAGATAGATAGATGTGGTCAAATGATAGATAGATAGATAGATAGATAGATAGATAGATAGATAGATAGATAGATAGATAGATAGATAGATAGATAGATAGATAGATAGATGTGCTCAAATGATAGATACATAGATAGATAGATAGATAGATAGATAGATAGATAGATAGATAGATAGATAGATAGATAGATAGATAGATAGATAGATAGATAGATGTGGTCAAATGATAGATAGATAGATAGATAGATAGATAGATAGATAGATAGATAGATAGATAGATAGATAGATAGATAGATAGATAGATAGATGTGGTCGATAGATAGATAGATAGATAGATAGATAGATAGATAGATAGATAGATAGATGTGGTCAAATGATAGATAGATAGATAGATAGATAGATAGATAGATAGATAGATAGATAGATAGATAGATAGATAGATGTGGTCAAATGATAGATAGATAGATAGATAGATAGATAGATAGATAGATAGATAGATAGATAGATAGATAGAAATAGTCAGATGATAGATAGAAAGATAGAAATAGTCAGATGATAGAAAGATAGAATAGTCAGATGATAGATAGAAAGATAGAAATAGTCAGATGATAGAAAGATAGAATAGTCAGATGATAGATAGAAAGATAGAATAGTCAGATGATAGATAGAAAGAAAGAAATAGTCAGATGATAGAAAGATTTTGAGTTTGAATGAGTTTAAATGGATTAGAAATAGTACATAGAATGGCAGCTTCATTGAGTCTAATTGGCAGTTTAAATTTGAATTTTGACAGTTGGAGTTTGAACAGTCTTGGCTCATCTGAACATTCCGTCAATAGAAGTCAATGGGATTTTGCCGAGGTTTGATCAGGATTTTTAGGAAAACCGTAAGTCAGACCAGTCTGAAAAGATATAGCAACCCGAGTCAGAATAGTCTGAAGGTCTGGTCCGAGTTTGGTGGTTGTAGCTTAGATGGTCTAGGAGGAGTAGCGTTTAGAAATTTGGCTAAGAAGAATAATAATAACTAGAACGTACATTTTCTGAAGAAAATGTGATTGGTGCTTGCAGTGGCAAAATTCGGCCCTTGGTTGCTAGGGTGTCACTAGGCAGTTGGTAGTTATCACAGATAGTTACTATGGAGTATTATAGAGTCCTTAGCATGTTCTAAGCCCACTTTAATGCTTAGCTAATGAGTATTAGCATGTAGCTATTCACCGCTAGCATGTGTAGCATGTTGGAAGTCCAGTTTACTAGCATGAGACAAAATACCCAACAACCATGTCTGTACGATGTTCTGATCCAGAGATAAAGGTCTTGCTAATCAGTTGCTAGGGTACTTTGTTTGGTTGCTAGGAGTGATGATCCTCCAAAGGCTGCCTGCCAGTATGAATGATAAAAACCAACCCTATGATGTTCAGGTTTGAAAATATCTCTCTTTGGGTTTGGTTGCTAGGGTGCACTAAATGGTTGCTAAGGAATGGCTAGGCAGTTAACAGGCTTAAACTAATAGACTGCATGTGTGCTCATATCAAAAATGCCATACTTGCGTGTCTCTATGATGTTCTGATTCATTTAAATTCATCTCATCTATTTTTCAATGGAAGTCATAATAGACTGCATGTGTGTCCAAATCAAAAATGCCATTGTCGCGTGTCTCAATGATGTTTTGATTCACTTAAATCCATCTCATCTATTTTTCAATGCAAAGTCAATGTGACTTTTTTTGCCGCTTTTTTCGTCCGCTGTACGAACGTCGTTGGTCCGATCGCTTATAAAAGTCATAGCACACCTCTGCTCAATGAGCCGGTCGATTTGACACCTCATTCATGGGTCTAGGACAAACGGTGCGGGACGAGTTACGCGCCGAAGTTTTGTCCGGCACAATAGTAAGATTGATGCTTGCCTTAGGCAAGCACCAATAATAAGCTTAAGTACAATATCAGTAAGTTGGCTCTTTCAAGCCAACTTAATAACGTGTACACGTGCTGGATGAAGCTCCATTATCTCTGCCTGTCCCACTTAGCAAAAAACAGACTGATATGATTTCAGTTTGACTAAAATGTTGTTGTCTTAGCGTTGGACTCAGAAGATTGGAGGAAGTATAGTGCATGAGTCGTATGGACTAATTAATATATATGGTCTTTTTTTGCAGTATGACAATAATTCAGCATCCACTTTCTTACTCATTCTCCTTAGAAAAAAATATATAATATGCTATTGGAAAAACACGAGGGAGAATAAATGTCTATTTTGGAAAAATGGTCCCTTTAATTAGTATTCTAGGCTAGAGAATCAAATAAGGAATGAAGGCACAGCATATCTTTACTGTCAGGGGTTGTCATATCAAGTTTGACATGAATCATATTAAGCACAGATTTGTTACTTGTGAATCTTCTCTGCTATATTCGGATCTCTAGGTGTCCATGGAGGTGGTTTTTAAACTTTCTCCTCTGAGAAATCTAATCCTGTCCGGATAAGAATATCTGACTTATTTTTTCACAATCTTATTTATTTCAACCTTGAATACAATAACTTCACTGATTCTTGAGATAAGGGATTAAACATGTTTTAGAAGTTAGTATTTATTCGTCAATAATATTATTATAAACTATATATAAAAAGTAAAGGTAAAGGTCTAACATGTAAGGGAACAGTTTTTTTTTCTTTCTTAAAATTTTCCATTTATTCACTTCATAACTTAACTTGTGTCAAATCCGTTAAAAATTGATTCATCCAACAGTGTAAAGTCTTCAATCGACCCATCGCAAAGCCAAGCCATGCGCTCTCACGCCACACATCATGTTCTCACGGAGTGAAAAATACAAATACAACCAATGTTCTTTGTTAAATATAGTTCAGTTGATGCTTTAATATTTTAACACAATAAATGGAAAAAAAGATTCAATTGTTTCCTTCAAAATGAAATGAAACCTTCATCTGACAGCGTTAAATACTGAGGGAGTTGACAAATGTCCAACTGAAGTTACAACAACTGATTGACAAGACAACAATATAAGACAACTCATTTTTAAACTAATATTTAATATAAAATAAAATCATGAAACAGTATTAGAATAATTCCTCATATCCAAAATAATAATATCACTATATAAAGAGTTTTGTGAGCTCTTGTCAACTCCATCAGATTGCAAGTCAACTCTGTCTGACATAAAACCTGTCAGAGTTGATGTCTGATGGAGTTGACAACACTGAATATTTTTTCCACCTTAACCACCACAGTGGAGCAATTTTGTTCTTTCTCAGTTGTAGCTGCCTTAATAAACATCAAAAATGCCAAGATTTGTCCCAAAACTATTTACTGAAACTATTACACTGGGAGTTGACATGCAGCTGTGATTGGAGAGACTTCAACATTGTTTGCATATAATATAAAAAAAATACAAATCTTCCAGGACTGTGTGTCCTACTTTTGGGATCCATAATGAGCAGGAAAAAGGAACGGGGTCCTCGGAGTTAAAGATTACCATGACATTGCCTGATTTATAGTGAGGACACATAGTGAGGACACAGCTTTGACAGCTTTTTTTTTTTTTTTTTTAGAAAATACATTTCAAGATTTACTTTTTGTATTGTTCGATGTCACAGAACAGAAGGGATCAGACAGGATGTAACTCAAATAGCAGCCTTTATTAAAAAGAGGCACGGAATAACAGGGAATGCTGAAGGGTGAGTAGACACCAGTATGTTGACGGAGAAGATGACTCAGCTTGATGGTAATGAATGTCTCTTTTGCAGATGGAGGATCTTGAACGGGTGGGGTGTGGTTGACGGGAAAACGGAAGGCAGGTACGGAGAATGTCCTTGTCGGTGCGGACAATACCAGTCAGTAAAGTGCAGGGTGAGTGTCTTGTTAGAACTCTGTATGTTTCATGATTACCTGTCATGTGACCCAGTTTCCCTTCCTTGTCTTGATTAGTTAATTCCGTTCAGCTGTTTGTCTTCATTAGTTATGTTTTCACCTGTGTCCCTGTCATTAGTGTCTGCATTTATACTCTGTGTTTCCCTCACTCCTTGTCCGTGATCTTTCGTGTGTTGATGTGTTTGGTGTTCGCCTGTTCCTGGATTTCTCAATAAAAGAAGTGCAGGGGTAGGGAATCAGTACTTATGTAACCCCTCTACCCAAGTCCTACTTCGCTCTGAGCGGGCCTCAAACTTGCTCTAACAAGGAGGCTAAAGGCTACAACCTATAGAATCTGTCGCTAGAGCATCTGTTGAGGTTTACTCGCACAGCAACTACTAGCTGGCCTCCGTTACACCCCCCTAAACCTCACTCCCATCCGGGTCACGGCACCAATGTAACCCCTCTACCCCTCTTAGACCGTAGTGAGACAGGTTAGATTTACTATTGCAACAACACGGACATCAGTAATCCTGCTCAGTGCGAGAGGAACCGCAGGTTCAGACATTTGGTGCATGCGATTGGCTGAGGAGCCACTGGTGCGAAGCTTCCATCTGTGGGATTATGACTGAACGCCTCTAAGTTGGAATCCCCCCTAAAAGCAACGATACCGCAGCGCCGCGGGAAACCGATTGGGCGAGGAGTGCCTTTCGAGACCGGCGCCGAAAGAGCGCCATCCCCACTCCTTACACGCACTTCACGTTTGTGGAACAACCCGGTGTAAAATGACTCATAGACAACCTGATTCTGGGTTGGGGATCCTACCCAGGTCCTACTCGACTCGCTCTGAGCAGGCCTCAAACTCGGGTCTTCCAGCATGAGAGTCAGACGCTCTAACAAGGAGGCTAAAGGCTACAACCTATAGAATCTGTCGCTAGAGCATCTGTTGAGGTTTACTCGCACAGCAACTACTAGCTGACCTCCGTTACACTCACCCCCTAAACCTCACTCCCATCCGGGTCATGGCACCAATGTAACCCCTCTACTCCTCTTAGACCGTCGTGAGACAGGTTAGTTTTGCCCTACTGATGTCCGTGTTGTTGCAATAGTAATCCTGCTCCGTGCGAGAGGAACCGCAGGTTCAGACATTTGGCGCGTGTGATTGGCTGAGGAGCCACTGGTGCGAAGCTTCCATCTGTGGGATTATGACTGAATGCCTCTAAGTTGGAATCCCCCCTAAAAGCAACGATACCGCAGCGCCGCGGGAAACCGATTGGGCGAGGAGTGCCTTTCGAGACCGGCGCCGAAAGAGCGCCATCCCCACTCCTTACACGCACTTCACGTTTGTGGAACAACGCGGTGCAAAATGACTCGTAGACGACCTGATTCTGGGTCGGGGATCCTACCCAGGTCCTACTCGACTCGCTCTGAGCGGGCCTCGAAATCCAGGTCTTCCAGCATGAGAGTCGGACGCTCTAACAAGGAGGCTAAAGGCTGCAACCTCTAACATCTGTCGCTAGAGCATCTCTTGAGGTCAGAAGAGTGAGGTTTACTCGCACAGCAACTACTAGCTGGCCTCCGTTACACTTAGGTGAGAGTGAACGAGTGGGCGGAACGTGACGATCTGGTGACGATGGCGTGGCTTGCGATGGCTGTGACTCCATGACATTAGATGTATTACAGTATACATATATTACACTCTGCCTTTCAATTTAAATGTATGTTTTTTCATTTGATCCACTTTAAAACACTTTGTTTGGCAGTTTCACATTGTGACCACATTTAGACCTTTAGCTACAGCATTACAGTAGACCACCTACTCACCTACTTCATAGCTTTCAAAACTTTTCTTCCTTTTTTTTCTAGATGAAATGATAAAATGCTCCTCATACAGACACCACCATTTTAGTATACTTACAGAGATCCTAATCCAGACCGAATAAGTGCAAGCAATGACAAACAAGGAAACAATTGTGGCTCAAATGTTGAGTTATGCTGAGTCAGACTGCGGCAGCTGTGTTTTGTTTTGCTGGAGTAAGACAGCTGCGCTGTGAAGTATGATAACCGATAGTGACTATGAGCTCGTGGAAAGAGAACATCGCCATCAATCTGTCCACTTATTGTCGTATCTGAAACAGAAAGCGGATTTAGTTGGAGATTTGGACGATATCTTTCATACTAAGGCTCTGATGATTCGAAAACCAGTGAACTACCAAATGTTTTCATCACTCTCAGAAAAAAAGGTTCTATATGGAACCTTGAAGTGTTCTGCCAGGCGCGTCATATATAGAACCTTCGAGGGATTCCCATCAGAGGATCATTTTATGGATTTAGTTTTAATGAATTTTAATTCGATTTTAGGAATTAAACAGCTTGTAAACATACTTTATCACTAGAAAAAATTAAATAATATATGCATACAGGACCTTATATAGAACCTTTTTGGCTTAATGCACTATTTGAAATAAAAAAACCTCTATTGTTATATATATAGATCCCCACTGAACCTTTTTTCTAGTGATATGCGGACACCTAAGGCATTATCCTAACTGATTTTGAACACAGCAGTGGCATCATGCTCAGAGATGGCATGAAAATGTATAAACATACATCAGTTGAAATGTAACAAAATAAAATACCTAATACTGTGGAAACAATGTGTTTATACGGTATTTTGTATTTTGAAAATACACAAAATACATGTGAAACTATACTTCACTACCAATATACTGATACACATCAGATTCTCTGTTTACCTTCACTTCAGGCACAAACTGTCTGTTTGCGCGAATGCTCGGATTTTAACATACTTTTGTGTATTTCAATGTTTAACCTTGCACCCGAGTTAAGCCAAGAGTATATACTTTAGTCAGAGAAGCGCCATATTTCATTTTTGACTGGAAAGGCTGTCATGCTAATAGCACTGAAGTGTACTCGACTTAATATATTTCAAGAGCAAGTTGCTAATCTAATGGTGCGGTACTCTAATAAACATAAAAATACACATCAGCACACACAAATGAGCTGTTTTAATTAGTTGCATTCTGGGTTCGCCTTCTACATAAATTGTATGCATGTTGCTGCCTAATGTCCATTGACACAAACCCCTAAAATGAAGTAATCTTGATGCTTGTTACCATTTAACTTGTTACATTAATTTCTGCCTTCCTTTTTCATGAGTGAGAAATTCAAAGTTCAGTTCAAATTCAAAGTGAGGAAATTCTATAGGCATAATGGTTTACGTCCACACATGTTTATTCCACTATATTAGTGAGGATATTGCATAGACTTCCATTGATTTTATATCAGGTTACTGATATTTTCTATGGCCTAACCCATCTCACAAACCTACACCCATCACAGAAACATGTACAAAACTCTAGATTTGGATGATTTATAAGCTTTTTAGTCATAATATTTCACTATTTCAGTGAGAACATTTGACCCTCGAGTATAGCCAAACCCATACACACTCACACACACACCACACACACACACACACACACACACAGGTTCATTTTGCTATCTTAGTGAGGACATTCCATAGGCACAATGGTTTTTATACTGTATGTATATACATTCTCTCCCCCTACACATTTTGAATAAAACATGTTTTTAAAGTTATTTTAAATATGAAGACTCATGAAATGTGCTCGTATTTCATGTTTACATCATAATATTAGTGTAATACCAATATCATTATATAAATTTGTGTCCGCATAAATCACAAAAATGCCCCCCCCCCCCACACACACTCACATACACACATGTTGTGTTTTCATGTTTTATGGGGACATTCCATAGGTGTAATGGTTTTTATACTGTACAAACTGTACATTCTGTCCCCCTACACTACCCCTACCCCTAAACCTACCCATCAGGCTAGTGAAATCTCACCATAGGCTGCCATTCAATTGTTGAGATCAAGAATTCATTTCTTACTAGTTGAAATTCCAGTTTCACGTATCAGGAATACAATTCTTACTAGTAACAATGCAAATTTCTGATATCAACAATTACATTGTTACTAGTGCAAATGTCTATTCTTGATATCAACAACTGAATTGCTACTAGTAAAAATGTTCATTTCTGAGATCAAGAATTCAGTTGTCACTAGTTGTCTATTCTTGATCTCAACAATTGAATTTGAATGGCAGCCTATGGTGAGATTTCACTAGTAAAAATACAATTCTTGATATCAACAATTATAGTTTATACTAGTGGAAATTGAATTGTTGATATCAAGAATGAACTTTGTTACTAGTGGAAATATAATTCTTGATATCAGGAATTAACATTTTATCTAGTGAAAATGTAATTGTTGATATCACAAGTTCATATCCTGAAAATGAATAAAAGTCAAAACGGCTTGCCATATTCTGTGACCATATTCCACTTTGGATTAAAGCCGGCACGAAATCTTAAATAGGTGACTTTAAAGACTAGTCAAAGCAGTTTATGCAACTAGCAATTAGTTAGGGCAAATCTTGAAAAAACTGAATGAAATCCAAGTCCTGTCCTATGTTTGTTTGTTTGTTAGTAAGCCATTTTAGCCTCAGAAATCACAATATATTAGTAAACAGGGCTGGGTAGGTTACTTTTAAAATGTATTTCACTACAGATTACAAAATATGTGCTTTAAAAAGTAATTTGTAATGCATTTCGTTAGCTTACCCAAGTTTTGCAACTCAATCTAAATACTTTAGAATACTTTGGAATACTAATAAGTGTAGAACCAACACAAAAAAAGGAAATTGCAAGTTTTTATCTCACAATTCTGACTTTTTTTTCTAAGAACTGCATGATATTGTCACGTAACGTGTAGTGGGAAACAGCAGGCAGACGACGGAGAACAATGAAGACAGAATTCAATGATAAAACGGGGAATACATACACTTGCACATCTAACATTGACGAGAACGGACGAGGAATGAGGGAGAACACAGGGTGTAAATACAGGTGGCAAACAAAGGGAGAAACAAGGTAATTAACGAGACACACCTGAACGTAATCGAACAACCAGACACACTGGGAAACTAAGTCACCAAATGACAGAAAACATACACATTACTGTTAGTAAAGTAGGTTGCAAAATCCGTCTGATGTCTTCATTTTCCTAAAGTCAAGTATACACTATGAGACTCAAGCATTTGATGTTTTCGGTTGCTGACTAGTCTGTTCTAGTGTGCACAGTTATCGTAGACGACTAATCACAGACGCCATGGCAGATTTGACCTGTTTGTAACAGATCCATCTTCAAGTGTGCAAGAGAAGCACCAACGAACAGCAGCCAATGAGAGCAAAAGGAAAGAGTTTGGAAAGAAAACCATCCAAACCAAACCAAAAAAAAAAAAAAAAAGATCTAACTGCACGTTTCCCCAAGCGTTTCTCATCCACATTTTCATTTCTCTTTTTTCCCTGTTCTGTGCAAAAAAACATCTGCAAGCCTTGCTTCCCTGCTGTCTGTTGGCATGTTGTCAAGAATCGGCTCTCACGCTGCTGTTTGTGTGAGAATGCATTCGCAATCGGGCACAGAGAGGAATGATTGTAGTTGACTATATAGTAATTTAATGCACCTAGTCTGTGGTTTGTTGTCTAGCGTGTGCACCAACATGACAGATTTAAGTGTGTGGTCTGAAGCGCATGGCGCAGGTGCACTTAGGATGTATCCGAATGCAATTTTGCCAGTTTAACGATGGAAAAAATGGTTGGTGCGCTAGGTGCATGGTCTAAAAGGATAGTCTCTTAATGAGTCATGGGTGTGTTTTGGCGATAACGTGCAAGAAATCAATCAGAATGTAATCTCCCAATCCATTTAAAAGCCACAAGCGTGGAAAGACAATTTTTCAAGTTCGAGTTCACCAACGTTAATCCACTAACTCTCCTGACTGCTTTGTCGGATAAAATGGCAGATTCTGGGTTATGATTGGTCAGATCACCTGTCAATCAAACTGTTGGCGAAGGATCGATTGGTCAAATAATTAGCCAATTTCATTCATCATTACTGCAAATAGGTCATTCTGATACATGCAATGGCTATCCATTATGACATTTAGGCATTTTTATCTTTATGTACACAATAATTCTTTACACTGTAATCTGTCTATTTTTAACATTTGGCATAATTGTGTGCTGCGTGTCCCTGTGTGTGTAAAGTGTCGATTATACTCCAGTTCGGACACGTGCACGGACAGCACAGACGCGGACTGCTCGCATTTACGGTATACATCTGAAATGTGTATGCTGGACGTGCTTGAACAGTCAACACACATGGATTATTTCACATCATTATTAATGCACATCTGGCTGACAGATTGTAGAGGAACAGGTAGCAACGGACAGAAAATTCGTCGTCCACGTTGTTTTTACAGCGTATGTGCATTTGGCGGTTTTGTAGCCTAGTGACTGACCATGTGTACATGTCGCAAAAAATGCGAGTCCATGTACACTCTCCGAAGATGATTTTTATGATGACCCTCGGGCAATCACACGCAGAAAGTATTACTGAGGCTTAACAAGCAGTTGTGAGCGCGTTGTGCACCCGTGTATAGGCACATTTTACCAACCTGACCAGTAAATAATAAAAAATACTGCTCCATTGACTTCAGACCAGGTTTTTGTTGGTCGGTGGTGCAGTCGTTTTCATTGCCTCGAAATAGCAACACGCCAACAGTGTGCCTGAACACACCTCATTTTCAGACCAGCACACCTGCAGGCATTCGAATGAGTGCATTTACTATTTAAACAACATGGGTGCTGGACGTGAAAATGATAACTTGAGCACATCGCGCTGAGTGTATGATAGGGCCCACAGTCTTTATACTGTGTGTGCGCTTGTGTTTTGAAATGGTAGTATCCATCCATGTCCTCCTCGCTGTGACGGGATGGGGCACGTCACCGAACATTAGCCTTGCTGCGGTAGCCGAAGACTGATATTTTAATCTCTGAAATTTGTTTTAAAGTTTGTAAATTTGATTCCTCATGACATGAGCCCTTAAAATGAACTATTCATTAGATTGCAAGAAATGTTACTGGCAAACAGACCAGTCGTTTACTAGATTTACTAGGCAAGTGTTCATTTTGGCCCTACTTATAATCAATAACCACTGAGTGTACAGAATAAATGTTTTGCTGAGGAACAAATGAGTCGAGGTTCAACTCATAAAGAAAGGAGCGTCTCTGGAGCGTCGCTACACACATTATGAAGCATCCGGTAATGAGATGTGCATCAGTGGTGCATGCGGGAGAAAATAATGATTGCACACGGCCCATACTGATACACACTCTTATATTACCACTTATTTTTCAAGATTTGTATTTTCCTCTTATTCAAATACTCAGTGGAGCTTGAAGTGGCAGCGTGACTGAGCTCCCTCAAGATGTGAACAGGGTCTCTGTCGTCTGCTCCTGCCCTAGGGACACGCACAGACACACACAGGTTTACTCACCCTGACCCGGTCGACTGGGAGATAAAGCAGTTTTCTTCGGGATGCACAGTATGTGTGAGATATATAACGAACCGCTTTTAATTACTTCAATGTACCACTTACGTTCTGTTCTCAGGAGAAATGAACAAACAAGCTCCACTGCGGCTCTTTAAAGAGAAACTTTCTCACACCTGTATACATGTTTACACCGTACAATACCTGAACCTTTTAGTGAAAGTATACAATAAATGAACTGATCAGGGGCGTGTTTCCCAAAAGCATCGATAACCAACTGTGGTCTCAAGTTCCTTTACCAACATAGTTTAATAATTTGACGTTTCCCGAAACCATAGTTCCTATAAACGTACAGTGGTGTGAAAAAGTGTTTGTCACACTTAAATGTTTCAGATCATCAAACAAATTTGAATATAAATCAAAGATTATACAAGTAAACACAAAATGCAGTTTTTAAATTTTTAAATTAAGGTTGTGATTATTAAGGGAAAACAAAATCCAAACATACATGGCCCTGTGTTTGCCCCACGTGTTAAAACATAACTGTGCTTTATCACACCTGAGTTCAGTTCCTCTAGCCACACCCAGGCCTGATCACTGCCACACCTGTTCTCAATCAAGAAATCACTTAAATAGGACCTGCCTGACAAAGTGAAGTATCTTCAAAAGCTAGACATCATGCTGAGATCCAAAGAAATTCAGGAACAAATGAGAAACAAAGTAATTGAGATCTATCAGTCTGGAAAATGTTATAAAGCCATTTCTAAAGCTTTGGGACTCCAGCAAACCACAGTGAGAGCCATTATCCAGAAATGGCGAAAACATGGAACAGTGGCGAACCTTCCCAGGAATGGCCGGCCGACCAAAATTACTCCAAGGGCGCAGCGACGACTCATCCAAGAGATCACAAAAGACCCCACAACAACATCCAAAGAACTGCAGGCCTCAGTTTAGGTCAGTGTTCATGATTCCAACATAAGAAAGAGACTGGGCAAAAATGGCCTGCATGGCAGAATTCCTAGATGAAAACCACTGCTGAGCAAAAAGAACATTGAGGCTCGTCTCATTTTTGCCAGGAAACATCTTGATGATCCCCAAGACTTTTGGGAAAATACTCTGTGGACTGACGAGACAAAAGTTGATCTTTTTGGAAGGTGTCTGTTCAATTACATATGGCATAAAAGTAACACCGCATTTCAGAAAAAGAACATCATACCAGCAGTAAAGTATGGTGGTGGTAGTGTGATGGTCTGGGTCTGTTTTGCTGTTTCAGGACCTGGAAGACTTGATGTGATAAATGGAACCATGAATTCTGCTGTCTACCAAAAAATCCTTGAAGGAGATTGTCGGGCCACCTGTTTGTGACCTTTGTGACTTGGGTTCTGCAGCAGGACAATGATCCAAAACACACCAACAAGTCCACCTCTGAATGGCTGAAGAAAAACAAAATGAAGACTATGGAGTGGCCTAGTCAAAGTCCTGAATCCTGTTGAGATGCTGTGGCATTATCTTAAAAAGGCAGTTCATGCTTTAAAACCCTCCAATGTGGCTGAATTACAACAATTATGCAAAGATGAGTGGGCAAGAATTCCTCCTTGTACTGTAAAAGTCTCAATTGATTGCAAGTGTGACAAACATGCAAAAAAAACAAGAAATCAGGAAGGGGCCAAACACTTTTTCACACCACTGTATGTGGTTGTAAATACAGCTCTTAACCTGTAATTAGAAGCACACAGTGCACGAAATGAAAGATCCAGCAGTATATTCACAGTGGACATGGGGCACTTTTTACCTCTGTTTGCACCATAGCCATCTGGTGGATTTGCTGCCAAAAATCTCTTTTTTTTAGTTTCACCTCAACCAGGTCCCGTTTGAAGTTCCAGTCGTGTCTGACAACTGAATATGCTGGATTTTGGTTTTGGATGTCAAGGATGATTTTTCTTGAAACCTTCAAATAATTTGATGGTGATGTAGCTGCTTTTTGACATTTTTTTTTAAGGCTTTCTGAGACTCAAGACTCAACTAATCTCTGCAATTCTCCAACTATGATTCTTGGAGAGTCTTTGGCCACTCAAACTCTCCTCTTCATCATGGATTAAGACGATATAGACACGTGTCCCTATTACTTCACCACCTGCATATGATGTCCTTTACTGTTGAACTAAGTGCAACTGGTTTGGTGTTACGATGATGTTACGTCGTTGTACGGGAAAAGCACACCAGTTTAGTTAAATCTCAAGCAAAGGAATAGATCAAAAAAAGATAAATTAATCATAAAAAAAAATCATATTTGTGAAAAACAAATGGAGAAATGTGAAGAATCTACATTCAACTGTTTCATACAACAACTTTAATTGCTTTAAAAAGGCAAAAAGTAGTCTATACTTTCATGTTGTTTTATATTTATTTATTTTATTTTATGACTTTTTGGACGCTGACATTTATGGTCACTAGGAAATTGTTATTGTTTTGAAAAGAGCAGTTTGAAGCATCTTTTAAAAAAAAAAAAAAAAAAAAAAATCCAAATTTGAGTTTTAGTTGATTACGTCTTTTAAAATGCTTTCACAGTAAATGCATGTCACACTGATCTAAGAGCCGATTAAAACGATGGGTTCCAAAATGGTTTGCAATATAATCATGTTAAGATGCTTTTAAGCAGGACCCACGCTGACACTGAAGCATGGTACTGTACGCCTCAGCTGTGGCATTACGACTAATGACTTTTCTCAGAATAAAACATGGACACATTCATTACTTTGCACTTGTTCAAGAACACAGTACAGAGAAAATGGATACCGCTCTCTCAAATCATTGAGTCTCATTCACAAACCAGTGTAGGCATGGTTTTGTGTGCGATATCTGCGTTTTCACAATCTACATTTATTCATTTGGCAGACGCTTTTATCCAAAGCGACTTACAAGGGGAGCAATTAGGGGTTAGGTGTCTTGCTCAAGGGCACTTTAGTCATGGTGTTGAAGGTGGAGAGAGAGCTGTTCATTCACAATCCCCACCTTCAATTCCTGCCGGCGTGGGAATCGAACCAACAACCTTCAGGTTACAAGCCCGACTCCATCACCATTAGTCCACGACTACCCACAATCTTCAATAACTTAAATAAAAAGTGGTGTAGGATTTACTTTGAAATGATTTTCACTCAGAAACTACAAGAAATACTGTTTATACAGTGTACAGTTTATTCCAAAAATCCATCTTAGGCTTCCTAAGATCTTTTACTAAATCTAATGAAATGGTGGAGGAAGCAAAGTAAAATATAAAGCAATATTTCACTCTAACAGTACTATTGAAAATATTTCAATTATAGAGTACAATATTGCTATCTTAACAACCAGTGTCATTTTACTTTTTCATTTTCAATTGTTTTTTACAATTATTTTTATTGATATTAAATATTGATCTTTTGGTTTAATTTACTTTTTTTCAAGGTTTATTTTTATAGGGGTTTTATTTTATTTTTATTATTATTTTCAGTTAATTTAGAGTTTCAATTTGAACTTATTTCAACTTATCACGGCAACATTTCTAATTTTCCTTTAGTTGAAGTTTTTCAAGTAATATATATATATTTTATTTAACTTCAGCTTTATTTCAAGTCACAAAAAATGTTTTTAATGTTTTAATTTTATATTTTCATTTTTACAACAATCTATGTACATTCATAACACTATACATTCTATTATATTACCTTTACATCAAATTACAAAAGAAAAAAAAAACTACTTAACGCTGCTGTGAGGGTGTTTCTAATACAGCAGCTATGGGAGTGACAGTAAAAATGACATCTTTCTCTTTTCTTACTGCCGTTATCAACCGCTCTCTAATTTTTTCCTCTTTTTGAGAGTTGTGAAAACACAATTGTGCAGCTTTTCTTTTGCTACTTGTGCAAATGGAAACACAAAAAATATATGTTTAATGAAATCTCTCATTCACCGCTTTAAAAGTTAACCAAACTTTGACGACTTCCACTTCTGAGAATCCCGGAAATGTGAAATGGGTCTATAGTTTTAGTTATAGTTAATAATAATAATCCTGTTAACAACATGCTAAACTAGCAACTGTTTAAATAAATTGAGACTTCTTTGTAAATCAGTCAATAGATATTTTCTCACTAGCTCACTAGGTTTGACGACAAAACCCTGTCTGTAGTTTTCCATCCTGTTTGCACAGCTCGACGTGTTGCAGTGTTCTGAGCCTAGCGCAGTCTCACAAACGCTTGGCGCATCTGGGGGAGCCACGATGGACTACTGCTCCGTGCAAGTTGAGCATGTTTTGATATATTATCAGCCATCATCTGGTTACAATCACACTCCCCTGCTGTAAAACGGCGAGTGCTTCTCTTCAACTAGAGTGTTGTAATTTACTTCAAAATCAGAACTCAAAACTGCCTTGTAAGTACAAAGATGAGCTTTATTGAAATGACTCATTCTGTACTGAATCTTTCCAGTGTTAGAAAACCAAATTCATTGACACGTGACTATTCAATTTTACATGTCAACAATGGCTATTCTGTAATCTGAAACTTGGCCTGACCAGTCATGGTGAGGAGGATAGATACTATTATTAAATGGGGAATTCACTGCTGGCAAGATGGGATTTTAATAAAACTTCAATGCATAAAAAAGAAATAGGTGCTTCGTGACTTAGAAAATAGAGAAAAAGGGCCATGTTCCCTTTTGCACAAAACGTTCACTTTTGATATTACCACCACAACCCTGTTGACTATAATAGTTGTGTCCCAAATGACACGCTATACTAATCATTTACATTTATTCATTTGGCAGACGCTTTTATCCAAAGTGACTTACAAGGGGAGCAATTCGGGGTTTCATGCCTTCATTCACAATCCCCACCGGCATGGGAATCGAACCAGCAACCTTCAAGCCCGACTCCCTCACCATTAGGCCACGACTACCGTAATGATGCTCTTATGCTATGCTGTATGTACTCTAGTTGTAATGATGCTAAAAAAAATGAAGTAGATGAAGATGATGGTGAAGTGCAGATTATATACAATGAACCTAAATCCAAAAATGGGAGAAACTCAATCCTAACGAGAAAGAAAACATTTGCTTGACAATAAATAATGGTCTGAGACATGGAACGTGGCGTAACTTCAATACACAACAAAGTAACATGGCAAACATAAGGGCTCATATATAAGAGACGCGTTCAACTTTGGCTGCCAATCGTGAAGAGTTGCCGCTTGTAGTCGAGGAGGATGGACACCGCAACTGCACCTCCTCATCAGTGCACACTATAAAGACACTCACAAACTGCACGTTCTTTGTCTCGTCTCATCTCGATGTACACAAACAGACTCCTTCACTATACTCACCTGTGTACCTACCTGCCAACTGTTGTGTGACAAATGGTGAAACCTAACTATCAATGTAAAAATATTTCAAAATCTATTTGACTGAAAGATCTGATGGGACATGTGCGAGTTTGAATGGCCACGACGCCTCTACACGGCTGGGTGTAAATTTAACTATTTTAATGCATGACGAGCAGGCAAAGAACCCCGCAATGGGGAACTCTTGGAAATAGTTGTAAAAGTCTAAATTATGAAAGGCATGCATGAAACCTTTCTCAAATAAATGGGAAAATAATGACTAATATGACTCTATTGATGTTTATACATGGCCAGTGTAATTTGTGCTGACAGAGACAGGCCCATCTGAAGCTTACCATAATTAACCAGTGCATGCTGGCATGTAACACGAAATGTAATATTGCTAAAGTGCCGTGAAACCTGAGTGAGCAGGATAGATAGCAGATGTGTGGCGCTCAGCTGTAACACTTACCTTCATCATGCCGCTGATAGAGCCAATTACTCTTCTCTGGTTACACTGGCTTTCTGAGTGGGGGGTCATTTTGATAAGAGCTTATTGATATATGTAGTGAGTGACCTGACTCAATCTTCTCCAGTCAAATTCGTGGGCTCATTTGTTATCCAAAAAGAACAAATAAAAGCACCATAAAAGTAGTCCATGTGAATCTTGCAGTCTTTCAAAATCACGTGATGGCTTTGAGTGAAGAATAGACTCAAATTTGAGTCATTCACTGATACTCTTCCTTCTTTCAAAGGTCTGTTTCAATCGAATTACAGTGGTGTGGAAAAAGTGTTTGGCTCCTTCCTGATTTCTTATTTTTTTGCATGTTTGTCACATTTAAATATTTCAGATGATCAAACAAACTTAAATATTAGTCAAAGATAACACAAGTAAACACAAAATGCAGTTTTTAAATGTAGGTGGTTATTATTAAGGGAAAATCCAAAACCTACAAGGCCCTGTGCGAAAAAGTGATTGCCTCCTAAACCTAATAACTGGTTGGTCCACCCTTAGGAGCAACAACTGCAATCAAGCGTTTTCATTAACTTGCAATGAGTCTTTTTCAGCGCTGTGGAGGAATTCTTGCCCAATCATCTTTGCAGAATTGTTCTAATTCAGCCACATTGGAGGGTTTTAAAGCATGAACTGCCTTTTTAAGATAATGCCACAGCATCTCAACAGGATTCAGGACTTTGACTAGGCCACCCCAAAGTCTTCATTTTGTTTTTCTTCAGCCGTTCAGAGGTGGACTTGCCGGTGTGTTTTGGATCATTGTCCTGCTGCAGAACCCAAGTTCACTTCAGCTTGAGGTCACAAACAGGTGGCCCGACATTCTCCTCCAAGAATTTTTGGTAGACAGCAGAATTCATGGTTCCATTTATCACATCAAGTCTTCCAGGTTCTGAAAAAGAAAACATCCCCAGACCATCACACTACCACCACCGTACTTTACTGCTTGTATGATGTTCTTTTTCTGAAATGCTGTGTTACTTTTATGCCAGATGTAATGGGACACACACCTTCCAAAAAGTTCATCTTTTGTCTCGTCAGTCCACAGAGTATTTTCCGGAAAGTCTTGGGGATCATCAAGATGTTTTCTGGGAAAAATGAGATGAGCTTAAATGTTCTTTTTGCTCAGCAGTGGTTTTCATCTAGGAATTCTGCCATGCAGGCCATTTTTGCCCAGTCTCTTTCTTATGGTGGAATCATGAACACTGACCTAAACTGAGGCAGGTGTGGCCTGCAGTTCTTTGGATGTTGTTGTAGAGTTTTGTAACCTCTTGGATGAGTCGTCGCTGCGCTCTTGGAGTAATTTTGGTCGGCCGGCCATTCCTGGGAAGGTTCGACACTGTTCCATGTTTTCGCCATTTCTGGATAATGGCTCTCACTGTGGTTTGCTGGAGTCCCAAAGCTTTAGAAATGACTTTATAACATTTTCCAGACTGATAGATCTCAATTACTTTGTTTCTCATTTGTTCCTGAATTTCTTTGGATCTCAGCATGATGTCTAGCTTTTGAAGATACTTCACTTTGTCAAGCAGATCCTATTTAAGTGATTTCTTGATTGAGAACAGGTGTGGTTTATTCAAATGTTATTAGGAATGTGTTTATAATTTTGTAAGCATATTGCATAGTTATGCTTTGAGACGATTGTTTTATTTGTGATAATGCAATGAAACATGCAAAATTGTGTAGACATAATTTTGAGCTGCACAAAGAAATTATGAACAAACGCAAAAACGGGAGAACCAATGGAATATTAATAACTAATTATGTTGTAGTCCCCTTTTTTTGTTTTTTTGTCTATTAAAATAATAACTGTAGCTGTATTTTACCCTTTTTTGTGTTTTGTTCTTCCTTCATGTTTACAATATTAAATAATAATAAAATATTCTCCTCATATTTTGATGGTTTAATAGAACGCGTATGGTCCTTAAAAGCAAATACTCCCTCTGGACATCACTTTTAACCACTACTGTGTGCAACCTCTAAATAGACTGAACATTCAGTTTTGTGAAAACTCACCCTTTTTCAAGAAATTTATAAGATTATTTATTTTTATTCAAATATTGATTTCTTAAAAGCACTAAATGAATCATGGAACCATTTAGGAAACAGAATCATTGCGATTCTTCAAGCATCTTCAGATGTGAAGGGAAAAATCTGGACTGTGTTGCCCAAAAGCATTGTAACCCCAAGCTGATCATGAACACCATTGCCACCAATGTTCTCTAGAATCAACTTGGCTCACAATGCTTTTGGCAAACGCAGCCCAGATCGTTTTAAATGTGGCCTGTCTTCCCTGTTCATTTATCTCCACTAGTCTCCTTTGTGCTGTTTTGCTCTTCACCTTTCAGCAGTTCTCTGTGTTAAATGGATACGGACCATTTTACACACAAAGAGGAGAGAAACAAAACCTTCCATTGGCAAATGTGGCAGGTGAATGGTCTAATTAGGGAATACGGCAGAAAGGGAGAGAGGGAAAAGTGAGTTACGGAAGCAGCCATTAATTATAAAAGAATGGAGAGTGGAGAAAGCCACATCTGGTGTATTAAATGGAATAAAATGTTAATTGGACAACTGAATCCACTACTGACAATTTCAGGTTGTGACCAGGGTTATTATAGTTAATATAGTTAAATAAAACCATAAAAATTCCATTACTTGAAAGAAAATAAACGTTAAAGTCTGTATTCAGGTTCAGTTTGTCTTAGTTATCATGGAGTTTCAATTTCTTTTCATTCGTCACGTGTTTCTTTGTTCTGTTTTCCCGCCACAATCTGTCACCATGGACACTAACCTAATCGTCACAGCTGTTTGTCATTTGAGTTAATCATCTCTGTATTTAAGTTCCTGCTTTTCCTCAGTTCAGTGTCTGGTATTGTTTGTGTATTGTGCACGTTGTCTCACATATTGGCATTTAATTAATAAAACTCAAATTATTATATTTATTTTTGTCTTCCTTGGAACCTCTAAGCATTACACGAGTGAAGCAATATTTGTCACACCACAGAAAAAAGTGTTAATTACCGCACAGCCAAATTTGAATGATTAATAAACTGGCAAGTAAATGAATTAAGTTATCAAAATTTTTTAAAAATAAGCAGTATTCGCTGGGGGGCGTGTCCGCCGTCAGTGCTGAAACCACGCCTACTTGCGAGAACTGAGTCAAAAATAGTGATGCATATGAACAAAAGAATCACATTAAAGGGTTGCAAAATTTAGTAGAGTTACTGTGGACTATGTACTAATTAGCACACAAGGTAACAGAATCCCAGGTTATACGTCGTTTTTTTACGCGTACGCTAGTGTATGCACACAGTCGAACTCACAGCCTTGCAAAGTATACTTCACTTGACTCGTACGCATACACATGCAATCAACTCATGCGCAACTCTCGCCACGAGTTACAACCCATGTAAACATCTTTGTATTCTTTCATGCTACAGTTTACAAATGAGGGTAAAGCTCTTCACACAATCTCTCGTTTATGTAGGCCCTCATTGTCGCTGTAGCTTGCATGCGTTCTGGTCTGTTCTGCTCAACTACCTTGTGAATCGACACCTCCAGGGCATGTTGCCACCTTGTGGATAAACTAATTACTGCAACAACAAAAAATTTTATGTGCATGTGTGACAAAAAATCCGGCATGGCACTTACAGTACGCTTGTACTCTTCTTGTCCCTTTGCGAGCATGAAAAAACTGAACTATACTTTGGGCTTTACACTCATTTGTGGGCACGTACTGCTGAATGTGGCACCAGATGTTGGCACCGTGAGATGGGAGGATGAAGGCGGTATGGGAGATAGTTGGCTCAGCCCCATAACAACGGCTGTCAGCAAGACGGGAGGATGAAGGTCAAGGAGGGAGATAGTCGGTTCAGCCCCATTCACCAATAACAGAGGATTATCAGTGAATCTCAGTTGTAAAAAGTTTGTAAAAATATCCAGTGAAAAATGATCACTTCTGAGGCGGGTGATGGTGGAGGTGGTGGTGATTGACAGCACTTTATCAAGATAGCTCTTCAAAAAATACACCTTTTCTTCATATCATCGTTTTTAGGAAATTTATATTAGGAGACCAAGGGGCTGCAGTGCATCATTGACAGTTATTATAATGAGGGGCGGGGCCATGCTCGCTTAATTAATATTAAAATTATGAAACTGAAGTTGCTATAAACTTTCCTTTTGACATATATCCAAGTGAAACGGCTTCTAGAATTAGAAAAAAAAATGTAGGGAGGGGCTTGATTTCATCCTCTGAAATTGATTGGATCGTAGGAAGTTTTGTGTTGCTAAATACAGTTGACAGTTTGTAGAGGATATTTACACCGAGACACACGTCATGAAGAGAACATGACGTTTCAAGGGGGTCATTTCAAAGCAGAATCTCTCAGTAAAGGCCCAGACTGTGGCAAAAATGAAGCCCAAGAGAAGCAAAGACAACACGTTCAGTGACGTACATCATGAGATTCATTCATGACTTCAAATTTGTTGGCCATGAAACCCACGTATATCCACAAATGCATAAACAGTGGTAGAATAGAACCCTACGGCCATATCCGCTCAATCTTATTTGATTTCATGTGGAGCTCTTATGAAATAATCAAATGAGTGAGATATTGCTGCTGTGTCCTCAGGCTCTGTGTTCTACATGCAAAACAACACTCATTTATTTCTATAAGAGAAAGAGGAGGGAGAACAGGGAGAATTCAGAGGTGAACTATGTTTTTCTGAAGATATTAAATCACACACAGCCGCTTGCAGAAAGTATTCAGGCCCATTTCTCTCATTTAGTGAATTACAGATCTGCAAGTGAAACGCCGTGATGATTGTGTTTCAAAGCACTAAAATACCTCAAATCATTTTAACATTTCTTTTTCTCCTAGAGAAATATTTGAATAACCTCAAACAACTGAAAGACATTTCATGTTTTGAGCATCAGAAATTAAAGAAATTAAAAAGTGTGTCTCCTGTGTTTGCTGGATTTGCAAGTGTGATTTTGCTCAAGGTTGTTTGAATGGACCATTGAGATATAATGTGTTTGAGAGACTTGTGTATGATTGTGTTATTACTCTCATGTCTTGTGTGTGGTGGTCTTGGAATGGGCAGAACGCCACGAGGCAGGTGGCAGGAACACTTGACTGGTTTAAATTGGGCTATTTATCTTGGCCGCGTGGTGGCAAACGGATTGGCTCCTGCCTCACTGTCCATCTATCATTATGACTTCCCTCTGTGGAGGGCAAAACAGCAATTCTATTGACCCCTTGAGTTTTGAAGAGAGCAGGATTTTTTTGGGAAATTTAGATGAACTATAGCATGTAATGCAGGCTTCATGTCTTATGGAGGAGCTACATTAATACATGCCCTCTAGCAAAGGGTAAATTTAAAGTTATTGGATGTCAATTTAACACTTTAAAAGGGTCATGACATGGCATCTGTTTTCCAGGGCCAGCGCCTTTAAAGGGTTAGTTCACCCAAAAATGAAATTTCTGTCATTAATTACTCACCCTCATGTCTTTCCAAACCCGTAAGATGTTCGGAACACAAATTAAGACATTTGTTTTGTTTTTTATCTCCCATAGACAGCAATGAAATTACCACATTCAAGGTGCAGAAAAGTAGTAAAGAGATTGTTAAAATAGTCCACGTGACCACCGTTTTTTTTTGCACAAAAAGTGTTCTCGCTGTGACATAACATTAAGGTTGAACCACTGCAGTCAAGTTGACTAATTTAACGATGCCTCTACTACTTTTCTGGACCTTGAATGTGCTAATTGCATTGCTTTCTATTGGATTTCATTAAAAATATCTGAACAAAGCTCTTGCGGGTTTGGAACGACATGAGGGTGAGTAATTAATGACAAAAATTTTTTGGGGGTGAACTAACACTTTAAGGCTTGTCAGTAAACGGCCATTGAAAGAAACTGAACTGAGAACAGTGCAGATCTAACAAGAAAGCAACTCGAACAATGAAGAACCATGCCAACAAACAGGGTAATCAAACAAACTAGAACAAAGCAAACATGCACACTCATGAAATGAATTATCTTCATTTGGACTTTTTCTCTATCTAAAGCTATATGCTTTTAAATTTTAAATTTGATATGATCATTTTCATTAATTCATCGGAATATTATGTAATCAATTTTCAAAAAAACTCCTAATAATCAGCTGACATGCTTAAATTTGACCATTATTGATCCTGTGATTTAAAGGCCTCTCTTGCTCTCATGTGCTCAAGGCAAAAACATGTTTTCTCTTTTTAATAAACTTCACACAGAGAGTCTGCAGGTGGAAATGCGTTTGAATTCAAGACACAAATAGGCTATATCGGACAGGAATGTTTTATTCGCTACAAAAATCTTAACAGCTATAAAGGTGAATTTTCCTGCTGCATTATCAAGGTTGCATTTCAATAAACTCAGTGTCTTTAGATGAGCCAGTAATGCGCTGCTCGCTGCTCTGTCCTTCAGAGGTTGGGCGTAGAAACGATCCACGAAATGGAATTTGCCTGTGGACTAATTCTAAAGATAGCATTCATTAGAATAGGGTCGAAGTCAGATTCTGTGTTCAGAGATCATTTTATCACCTGTAATGTAATGATCACTCTTTCTGCAGGACTCTCTTTATACTTCAGGGTGAAACTTTGTAAATCATCATTTGATCTTTCTTCCTTGACAGCTCTTTCATTTTCTTTGTAAGCTGTTTTCTCTGGATGCATCGCAGACACCCCGAAAGGCCTTTTAGAGACAGATTGTGAAAAAGATGAAGCACCCGAGCCAAAAAGTTCTGCAAAGCTGATTCGTATTTATTTGCTGAAGTAAGAAATTGGAAAGTTCTCACTATGGTGCTTCTGCAAACCCCCGATGGCGACTCGGCCGGCATGGGTCTAACTTCACACTGCTTCCACCGCAGGTTTGTTTCATTATGACATCTGTTAAAGAAAAAATTCCTCGAACCGCTACATAACAAAGCTGGATTCACCGGCAGACTTTGCCCGCAGGCTTGGCCGCTCTGCAGGTTCAGCTCTGGCAGTCCTAATGAGACACGAGGGACTCGACGCTTAGAACCAGAACCTTCTACATCATGAGAGAGAACGGCTGGAGACTTTCGTACAGGATCTGATCGATGAACAGGACAAGATGACAATGCAGCAGGAAAGTGCCATATAAGAAGTCTAAATCTAAACTATCTGCACTGGGGAACATTCTCGACTCCAGAAGCACGAACAGGAACGACATAAGCTCCGTTCCAAAACCTAGTGAGCCGCCTTCCTAGACAGCATGTTAAAGCATCACATACAGAAAAAACAAAGCTTGTTTTAAAAGTTAGACCCAGGGACAGTCAAAACATTTACCAATAAAATACATCACACGGCAATATTTTGATAGTCCACTCCTAACTATAAGTAACTTTGCAACTACATGTCAACTAACTCTCATTAGAGCTTTGGTAAACTGTTAGGTTAGGGTTCGGTAAAGTGTCTTTTGGGTGCTTCAAAATAAAGTGTTCACACAAAAATTCTGTCATTAATCATCATCCTTACGCAGGTGACGCAGTAAGCCGGCTCAGTATTGGCTGAAGCGGATCACGTGATCGGCACGACGCTTGAGTGTGATGCTGACGCAGGAGCCGGCCAATAATGAGTCTGCGATCCTGGAAGTGCTGGACATAAACAGCATACGAGAATGAGACAGAAGAGATGTGTGACGAGCAGGGCACGGGGCCGGTGACGCGAGAGATAATGAGCGTCAGCTGCGCGCTACACCGGTCTCGTATCTCTCGCGGAGGAGCTCCGGAAGCATAAATGGGAGCGACGACAGTGAAGGACGGGAGAGGACCAGGCCTGGATTTTACTTTCATTTCGTTCGCCGGTTCCCGAAGAATTGCGAGATATAAAAAAAGTCAGAATCTGACTTTTTTTCTCGCAATTCTGACTTTATATCTCGCAATTGTGAGTTTATATCTCGTAATTCTGACTTTATATCTCGCAATTCTGACTTTATATCTCGTAATTCTGAGTTATATCTCGTAATTCTGACTCTATATCTCGTAATTCTGACTTTATATCTCGTAATTCTGAGTTATACCTCGCAATTCTGACTTTATATCTCGCAATTCTGACTTTATATCTCGTAATTCTGACTTTATAGCTCGTAATTCTGACTTTATATCTCGTAATTCTGACTTTATAACTCACAATTCTGACTTTATATCTCGCAATTCTGACTTTATATCTCGCAATTCTGACTTTATATCTCGTAATTCTGACTTTATATCTCGTAATTCTGACTTTATATCTCGTAATTCTGACTTTATATCTCGTAATTCTGACTATACCTCGCAATTCTGACTTTATACCTCGCAATTCTGACTTTATATCTCGCAATTCTGACTTTATATCTCGTAATTCTGACTTTATATCTCGTAATTCTGACTTTATATCTCACAATTCTGACTTAATATCTCGTAATTCTGACTTTATATGTCGCAATTCTGACTTTATATCTCGCAATTCTGACTTTATATCTCGCAATTCTGACTATACCTCGCAATTCTGACTTTATATGTCGCAATTCTGACTTTATATCTCGCAATTCTGACTTTAATCTCGCAATTCTGACTTTATAACTCGCAATTGCAAGTTTATATCTTGCAATTCTGACTATGTAACTTATAATTGCGACACTTTATCTCACAATTCTGACTTTATATCTCGTAATTCTGACTATACCTCGCAATTCTGACTTTATATCTCGCAATTCTGACGTTATAACTCGCAATTGCGAGTTTATATCTCGCAATTCTGACTTTATAACTCGCAATTCTGACTTTATATCTTGCAGTTCTTGCATTGCGACTTTTTATCTCGCAATTCTGACTTTTTATCTCGCAATTGCGAGTTTATATCTCCCAATTCTGACTTTATAACTCGCAATTGCGAGCTTATATCTTGCAATTCTGACTTTATAACTCGCAATTGCGACTTTTTATCTCGCAATTCTGACTTTAGAACTCGCAATTGCGAGCTTATATCTTGCAATTCTGACTTTATAACTCGCAATTGCGAGTTTATATCTCGCAATTCTGACTATGTAGCTTGCAATTACGACTTGTCAGAAGTGTAACGTGGTGGATGCATGTGAAAACTGGTAGAAACAGATGCTTCAGGAGCAAACAAACTTGCTGTGAATGCTGTATTTCTATATATTGAGGAATTTGTGAAGATTATAGCAACATACACATTTACAAAAGTGTTTCAATGAATCTCATGAAGCTGGTTGATGAGTGACGATGGAATCTAGACCAAGAAATATTTAATATTTTTGGTCACTACATAATCTCCATTCCTCAGACATATAGAAGATAACCACACCAAATGATGGCTATTGTTTAGACATGCAGAAGATATTCGTACTAAATAACCAGAAGGTGTGTTCAAAGTTTTTTGGTGGTGTAAAAAACAGAGCGTAAAAAAATACTGCAAACTAGTTCCCAAATCATTTTGCAGGCGTTTGTTGGAAGCACTAACTTTGGCTCTGGGCTGTTATTTGTCAAAAACACAAGTGCTGTCAGAGAAACAGTGCAATGAGGAAGCTGGACTAACTATGTTACTCAGTGGAACTGAACACCCGTCCAGCTCCCCATGGCCGGCACCGGCAGCGTCTCCACAGACTTTGATGGAGTGCAGCCTGCTGGCAAATTCTGTTTCCCCTAAATTAGGCACTGAGTGAAGCGGGCGCGCTGCATTTGTACAACAGCGCAGGAAAAAGGCCAAGGTGGCAGTGGTCAACCAAAAATAAGATAAATGGGACTATAAATAAGTTCGAGCATCTTCGTGCCATTCTTCAAAATTTTGCACAATTAAAAAGAGACCTTTATACATAAGAATGGAAATACCTGCTTGGATCTTTGGACATGTTTGAATGATAGGGCACTTTCTGATAGTCATTCTTACAGTTATTATAGTATAAAGTATTGTAGTATAAAGTTCAGTCTTGAGTAAAGTAATGCAATCATCCAGAGTGATGTTTGAAACACGGCACTAGAGCGATACGATTGAAGTGCTGGTGCCCTAGAGTGAGTTTTCTTATGGGACCATTTTGTTTGCTCAAGTTCAGTGGTGCAAAGCAGATTTCATCTCTCTCGTTTAAAAACTGGAGGATCTACTTGAATAATGGTGCAAAATCCATCTACATGAAATTCAGAACTACACTCTAAAAAATCTTGGGTTATTTTTTCTACCCAAGTCCAGGGTTGAGTCTTTTGGGTTCATTTTTAAGGTTATTTTTTTCCAGTGTTTGGGTAGTTCTTGTGTTACCCAGATCCTGGGTCAGACATTATAACCCAGTGTTTGGGTAGTTCTTGTGTTACTCAGATCCTGGGTCAGACATTATAACCCAGTGTTTGGGTAGTTCTTGTGTTACCCAGATCCTGGGTCAGACATTATAACCCAGTGTTTGGGTAGTTCTTGTGTTACTCAGATCCTGGGTCAGACATTATAACCCAGTGTTTGGGTAGTTCTTGTGTTACCCAGATCCTGGGTCAGACATTATAACCCAGTGTTTGGGTAGTTCTTGTGTTACTCAGATCCTGGGTCAGACATTATAACCCAGTGTTTGGGTAGTTCTTGTGTTACTCAGATCCTGGGTCAGACATTATAACCCAGTGTTTGGGTAGTTCTTGTGTTACTCAGATCCTGGGTCAGACATTATAACCCAGTGTTTGGGTAGTTCTTGTGTTACTCAGATCCTGGGTCAGACATTATAACCCAGTGTTTGGGTAGTTCTTGTGTTACTCAGATCCTGGGTCAGACATTATAACCCAGTGTTTGGGTAGTTCTTGTGTTACTCAGATCCTGGGTCAGACATTATAACCCAGTGTTTGGGTAGTTCTTGTGTTACTCAGATCCTGGGTCAGACATTATAACCCAGTGTTTGGGTAGTTCTTGTGTTACTCAGATCCTGGGTCAGACATTATAACCCAGTGTTTGGGTAGTTCTTGTGTTACTAAGATCCTGGGTCAGACATTATAACCCAGTGTTTGGGTAGTTCTTGTGTTACTCAGATCCTGGGTCAGACATTATAACCCAGTGTTTGGGTAGTTCTTGTGTTACTCAGATCCTGGGTCAGACATTATAACCAAGTGTTTGGGTAGTTCTTGTGTTACTCAGATCCTGGGTCAGACATTATAACCCAGTGTTTGGGTAGTTCTTGTGTTACTAAGATCCTGGGTCAGACATTATAACCCAGTGTTTGGGTAGTTCTTGTGTTACTCAGATCCTGGGTCAGACATTATAACCAAGTGTTTGGGTAGTTCTTGTGTTACTCAGATCCTGGGTCAGACATTATAACCCAGTGTTTGGGTAGTTCTTGTGTTACTCAGATCCTGGGTCAGACATTATAACCCAGTGTTTGGGTAGTTCTTGTGTTACTCAGATCCTGGGTCAGACATTATAACCCAGTGTTTGGGTAGTTCTTGTGTTACTAAGATCCTGGGTCAGACATTATAACCCAGTGTTTGGGTAGTTCTTGTGTTACTAAGATCCTGGGTCAGACATTATAACCCAGTGTTTGGGTAGTTCTTGTGTTACTCAGATCCTGGGTCAGACATTATAACCAAGTGTTTGGCTAGTTCTTGTGTTACTCAGATCCTGGGTCAGACATTATAACCAAGTGTTTGGGTAGTTCTTGTGTTACTCAGATCCTGGGTCAGACATTATAACCCAGTGTTTGGGTAGTTCTTGTGTTACTCAGATCCTGGGTCAGACATTATAACCCAGTGTTTGGGTAGTTCTTGTGTTACTAAGATCCTGGGTCAGACATTATAACCCAGTGTTTGGGTAGTTCTTGTGTTACTAAGATCCTGGGTCAGACATTATAACCCAGTGTTTGGGTAGTTCTTGTGTTACTCAGATCCTGGGTCAGACATTATAACCCAGTGTTTGGGTAGTTCTTGTGTTACTCAGATCCTGGGTCAGACATTATAACCCAGTGTTTGGGTAGTTCTTGTGTTACTAAGATCCTGGGTCAGACATTATAACCCAGTGTTTGGGTAGTTCTTGTGTTACTCAGATCCTGGGTCAGACATTATAACCCAGTGTTTGGGTAGTTCTTGTGTTACTCAGATCCTGGGTCAGACATTATAACCCAGTGTTTGGGTAGTTCTTGTGTTACTCAGATCCTGGGTCAGACATTATAACCCAGTGTTTGGGTAGTTCTTGTGTTACTCAGATCCTGGGTCAGACATTATAACCCAGTGTTTGGGTAGTTCTTGTGTTACTCAGATCCTGGGTCAGACATTATAACCCAGTGTTTGGGTAGTTCTTGTGTTACTAAGATCCTGGGTCAGACATTATAACCCAGTGTTTGGGTAGTTCTTGTGTTACTCAGATCCTGGGTCAGACATTATAACCCAGTGTTTGGGTAGTTCTTGTGTTACTCAGATCCTGGGTCAGACATTATAACCAAGTGTTTGGGTAGTTCTTGTGTTACTCAGATCCTGGGTCAGACATTATAACCCAGTGTTTGGGTAGTTCTTGTGTTACTCAGATCCTGGGTCAGACATTATAACCCAGTGTTTGGGTAGTTCTTGTGTTACTCAGATCCTGGGTCAGACATTATAACCAAGTGTTTGGGTAGTTCTTGTGTTACTCAGATCCTGGGTCAGACATTATAACCCAGTGTTTGGGTAGTTCTTGTGTTACTCAGATCCTGGGTCAGACATTATAACCCAGTGTTTGGGTAGTTCTTGTGTTACTCAGATCCTGGGTCAGACATTATAACCCAGTGTTTGGGTAGTTCTTGTGTTACTCAGATCCTGGGTCAGACATTATAACCAAGTGTTTGGGTAGTTCTTGTGTTACTCAGATCCTGGGTCAGACATTATAACCAAGTGTTTGGGTAGTTCTTGTGTTACTCAGATCCTGGGTCAGACATTATAACCCAGTGTTTGGGTAGTTCTTGTGTTACTCAGATCCTGGGTCAGACATTATAACCCAGTGTTTGGGTAGTTCTTGTGTTACTCAGATCCTGGGTCAGACATTATAACCCAGTGTTTGGGTAGTTCTTGTGTTACTCAGATCCTGGGTCAGACATTATAACCCAGTGTTTGGGTAGTTCTTGTGTTACCCATATCTTGGGTCAGACGTAACAACCCAGGAGTTATTTATCGCTGGCTTTTTGCGACCTCTTCAGGAGAGAGCATTGCAGCTCTGTCAGATGTCTTCGGTAAAATATAAGTTTATGTACATTTTATTTGATTTAAAAATCCATTATTATTCTGTATATCGTTTATTCTTATGCAAATCAACATACAGGGGCACGATGTGAGTCGCCTAAACCAGTGTCGGTCTTTTCGCGGATGTTAAAACAGGTTCTCAGAATTGTACACTGATTATTTATGGACAGATTAAGGAGTCAGTCACAGCATATTTCGACTACAAGTGAAATGCAGGGCGGCGGTCTGAAGTTAGAAGTTCTCCCGCCATCTTCAGCACGAGATCCAACGCTGTGACGGTGGAAACGCGACAACAGAAACTGGTTCATTACACTTGAGTTACTTCTAAAATGTTTCATTTTTACTTGTAAAATGTTTTAAATAAGCTTAAATGTAGGCGATATGTATTAAAAATAATATAAAATATGCTATACTGTAAAATTTTATCGAAAGTAAAGGAATTACGCAAACCAGTGGTTGTGTGGAATATCCATTAACATTCATCTGTAAACATTAATTCAGGAATGAAGTAAAAAGTAAGCTAGTATTATAGTAAAATGAATCAACCCATCATGCAGGGGTAAATAAACAACCCAATTTGCTGGGTAAAATTAACCACAGGTGTCTGTCCTATATTTACGCAGCCCTTGAGTTGAAAAATTTAAATTTAATTTAATTTTTCATCATTTAGCAGACGCTTTTATCCAAAGCGACTCACAAGGGGAGCAATTAGGGGTTAGGTGTCTTGCTCAAGGGCACTTTAGTCATGGTATCGAAGGTGGAGAGAGTGATGTTCATTCACAATCCCTGCTGGCATGGGAATCGAACCTGCAACCTTCAGGTTACAAGCCCGACTCCCTCACCACTAGGTCATAACAGTGTTTTTTAGAGTGAATGAAAGCATTCAAGAAGGAAAAAGCCAAACTGTTCCATTAACTACCGTATCTATCTATTGGTCTGTCTAGTCTCTGTTTTCATAGCTTTGTCCACCATATATGGTATGCTAGCGGTCGTAATAAAATGTCAGAGAACAGTTTGTGCCATTTCTCATACAATTAGTAAAGTAGTGCTATTCATAGGCTTGAGAAGAGCCCTGTGACGCTCACTAACACATGTGCTTAATTAGCTCATCCCTTCAGTGCCCACACCAGATATGCAAAATATCACCTCCACTATACTTATAAATCACACTCACCTCACACAGCATGATTGTCTTTTGTTGGTCCTTGAACAGCATTCTCCTGAAAAACAACCACCTGCACCTCCTCTAACATTGAGATGATGGTGGACAGAGGATCAGAGGGAAACAATGGTCTATAAACCTCCAACCAACCAATCAGCAAAAAATTGATCAAAATTTCTTTGAATGTGTGTGTTACTGTAATAATAACAAAATGCTGTAAATGGTAGAATAATTGGCCCTGCAAACCACATATCTTATGATTGATTTTTGTTATTTTGATTACTACCTCAAGCCTATTTGTAGTTTAACACCTTTCTGGGTAGTCGTGGCCCGGTGGTGAGGGAGTCGGGTTTTGACCTGAAGGTTGCAGGTTCGATTCCCACGCCGGCAGGAATTGAAGGTGGTGATTGTGAATGAACAGCGCTCTCTCCACCTTCGATACCATGACTAAAGTTCCCTTGAGCAAGACACCTGACCCCTAATTGCTCCCCTTGTAAGTCGCTTTGGATAAAAGCGTCTGCTAAATGATGAAAAATGAAAATGATTCTCAATACCGGCAGGAAATGACTGAAGGAGTAATGAGCGCTTTCGAAACACCGCTTCATGAATCTTCAAAACCGTTATGATATTTTGTTTTAAAAGCAGTGGTGTGTTTCAAACTGTTCAAGTCATGTGATTTCTGCAAACAAGGCTTCGTTGCATCATAACTGTTTCAAACGTTTCAATATTTCAATGGTTCACCACTGGGGGCGATCTCTGTGAACCCATGAATCATGCGGATTTACTGAGATCACACCCCACACTCAAAAAATATTTCTGTCTAAACATAAGTTTAATGTAATTTAATTACATAGCAATTTTCTATCCATTTGGATCATAGTTTTAACATAAACAAGCTAATAAACTAAATGTGATTCATATTTGTCAGTCATATGTAAATGAAATAGGTCAGATTTATGTAATGAATAGTGAGATTAAATGTCTTTTATCTTCAGTTGTAGTTCTTGTGTTTCTCTGTCCTTCAGTGATTCTGCTGGTTAACAGCAGGTGTTCATCATTAATGCTCTATCATCACTTAATGATCTCATTAACTCTGACGCTGCTTCAACGGTGCTTTAACCTGGGCACTTTTCTGTGAACTATTATATAAATCTTATCTATTTCATTTACATATGACTGACAAATATGAATCACATTAAGTTTATTAGTTTGTTTATGTTAAAACTATGTAATCCAAATGAATGGAAAATTGCTATGTAATTAAATTACATAAAACTTATGTTTAGACAGAAATATTTTTTGAATGCAGAGGTCAATCATTGAACAAGTGTCTGAGTTTTATACATTTGTAGATGTTTTTATGAGGTATTTAATAGTCTGTTTAGCTGACCCATCCATAGAACAAATAAAACAAGCCCTGAAAATTGATAAAATACATATTATAGACACTTAATATTTAATGGTATTGATTAATTGCATCAGATTGATTATACTTTCAATAAAAAATTTGCAATGGGTTTGAGAATGCTTTTTTATGCATGTTTGGCATGGGATTTTGTTGTATTCATACTGTTTTGACCAGCAGGCATCAGCGTTTGGGGTTTCGAACGCTTCGAAACTGTGAATCATTTTGCGAAGCAATTGGTTAAGTTGATTTGAAGCTTTGAAAAGATTTGTTTGTGCCATTACTAGACTGAGGTGCCCTTGAGCAAGGCACCCAACCCCCAATCACTCCCCGGGCGCCTCAGCAAAATGGCTGCCCACTACTCCTAATGTGTTTGCGCTATTTTAGACGGGAAAAATTCCAAATATGGGTAACTTTCACTCTAAAAGGTTTGTGAATTTCAGGAGCATTTGTGAGCATTCAGATCTTTTGACTAAAGGTGCACTATGCTAGAGGTCGCCTGTTCAAAACAAAGGCGTAGCTTGATGACACCAAGTTTGAGCGAGGAATCTTGGGACATGTGGTCTTCACTTCACAGCCGGGGGAAAAGAATCGGGATGAGACTCGGGCAGAAATCATGTTCATGGATGCGATTATTAACGTGACTGTAGTGTGAAGCAGAGCAGGAGCGAGTGTCGTGGAGCTGAACGAGACGATTGATAATGAGAGACGAGCGACACACGCCTCCAGAGCAGCGGGACTTTTATTATGACACAGTCGCCGGCGACGCTTCCGCTTTTCCGCTCACGAGTGTGAGGAAACGCAGCTCTGTTTATCATATTAGATTCATTTGAGTGTGTTGAAAATGATGTGATAACGTTACTCTGTGCGTTCGCTCACGGCTGCTGTGAGAGAGATCCATATTAGAATATCATATTAAATGCTGGATGACTTGTGTTGATTAATGACATGCAATTCATTTTAAAACATATCGTATAATGGAGAAAATTCTCTATTACTGTTACTACAAATAAAGCTGCATCTGATTATGCTATGTTAGCTAACGTTACTTGACAAAATAGTGTTTTTCTCTGAGGTAAAGCATGGTACTCACAAAAAAAAAATTAGATTTAAACAATACAATAAGACTAAATGTGTCGATAACAACTAATACAATAATTAGTTTTCTGTCAATAAATGCATCAAAACAGTTGTTCCCTTGTCTGTATTCCCACATGTAATATATATATATATATTAAAGCGTCTTTGGTGTTTTCATAGTTTCTACAAAATAAAACCGGATATGACGCCATTGACAGGCGACTCACTCACGTCCCGGATCTTTAGTTAAAATTGTAATTTTCCCTCACGATTTTTAAACGGTTGTAAAAATTTGGGATATTGCAAGTACTCAACTGAACAAAACATATAACACTGGCCCAGTGGTTTTAGATATTTTACTGCAAAATTTGACATATTAGGTTTAAGTTATTCAGACTGCTTTAAAAACTGGCAATTTTAATCATTTAAAAGTTTTCTGCAGGAAAATGTCAGTGGTGTTTGCCAGGCCTTTTTAAAGGAAAATTATGTTCTCACTTGTCATTAGAAATTGACATCATGATTCAGATTCAGAAAGATTCTATGAATACATTTACTCAGTAAAATCTAAGAACACGGTTTCCTGGCACTGTCTGGACCGCACACTGCTGCTAACTCACGAACTCCGACAAAGTGCAATAAGATAGTGAATCAAAGTACCGGTAACATGTTTTTAGAGTGCATGGAATGATATTCAATGAAGCATGATGGGTATTTACACTGGTACAGAATCCCAGTTAAAAAGATATACAGGCCACTTCCTTCTCATATCTTGCAGACCCGAGTACAGACTGTAGAACAAAAGACAGTTTCAAATGTTTTTATACAAAAAAAAGTTTAATGTTTTGTATTTAATAGTTTTTTTACAGCCTATAAGAGCATGACATTGCGATGATAAACTGGTCCACTGGGTTCTGAGTTCAGTACATCACATCCGCATGTAGGCCACCTGATGAGAGAGGATGAACAGACTATGTTTAGGATAGCATACTTACATACTGCTCTTACAATATCTGCAGAATGGAGTACAGTATCTACACGGTGCAAAAAATGGATGAGCAACTACATACTAAAATAAACAGAATAAAACAGCTGACTGCATGCTGTATCCCACAATGCAATGCACTCAAGAACTTAGGTGTGCATTAGGCTGCAAGTTTAAGCTTACTTCAAAAACAGTCCACACCTGCTGACAAATGACAAATTCTGGGATCTTTCATTTACATTAAAACTAAATAGAGGACAAAAATGGCCATTAAAATTTGATAGGATAATGTAAAACATGTGCCAAACAGAACTGTGCTTCATGCCAGCCTTGAGTCCTGTGATGGACGATGTTGAACTCTCGCTCAAGGATTCATCCCTGCTGTCGGTCCCTCATGGCCTTCAGTGTGCTTTACGCTGCCAGTAACTTGTGCACATCATAAACTAGGCTGTCAAACCAGCAGCATTTCAATTAGAAACAGAGCTATAGGGGGGAGTGGTATATTACCAAAATCTTATCATTGAAACTGATGTACAGCACCATTCAAACGTTTACGGTCAGTACGTTTTTTTTTTATCTACAGTGACAGTAAAGAAATTCATACCGTTACACAACATTTGTAATAAACGCTGTTCTTTTGAACTCTAAATTCGTAAAATAATCCTGGAAAAATGCATCTGAAATGTTTATTAGAAGGATTTCTGAAGGGTCATGTGACAATGATGCTGAAAATTCAGCTTTGATCACAGGATAAATTACTTTTTTACAATATATTCAAACAGAAAGCAGTTCTTTTAAGTGGTAATATTTCATTATATGACTTTCTACTGTATTTTTTGATTAAATAAATGTAGTGTTTGTGAGCATGAGACTTCTTTCAAAAAATGCACAAAAAAAATTGTACCGATTCCAAACTTTTAGTTGGTTTAGCTTAAATGAATTTGTCATTTCATTTCAAATTGGACACATATTATAAGATATGAATGACAGCTCTGGCATCAGTGCAGAAAAAGGGTTATCTGAAGCCGCGTTTCTTTCTGATATCAGCTTGATCAACTTCCATCTGAACACTGGAAAACATCTATTCGTGCAAACCAGTTCCACTCAAAAAGCTTTATCTATTTAGGTCAGGTGTTTGCGTGTGAGTGTGAGTGGTTGTTCCCAGCACAACAAAGGCGTTGAATGAACTGTACACAGCATTCCCAGAGGCACATGTACTTGATGAAGTCCGCCTGCCATTTTATCATCAGAGCACTACAAAAATTGGCAAGATGAGTGATAATTTTCCACTTGATGGAGAAAGTTCAATGTCTCCAACAGCTACAGCGGAGAAAACACGTCGCGAGCCAGAGGAACGAGTCCATTATCTGATTTAAATCATGGCTACAAAAGGAATCCCAAAAAGAAGCTTGTTTAATGTAGCGCTAAGCTTCTGGGATTTAAATCGCTCTGCAAATGATCTGAGCTCAACAGGCTGACATTGTTGATGGAGTTTCTGCCTATGTAGAGTGTTCCAAATTAGGTTCTATTTCAGTTAGGATGTTCCCTTAGAAGGTTGCTGCCTATATAGACAACACATTCTCACTGCCAACATTTGAAAAGCTATTTTGGAGGCCAATCTGTAAGCTATTAAGATGCTAAAGAGCACTTTAATTGATGAACTAGGAACTCAATTGCTTTCGATGAGAAACCTTTGGTGTCAATGGGGCATGGGAATTTTAACTTCATGAAATTAAACTGTATTTAAATTACACTTTAGATGTTTTTGAGCAGCTAACATGACCCCTAAACCTAACCATATTTCAATATAAAACCATACAAAACAAGATATAACAAGATGATGCAACAACAGTCGAAATTTATTTAAAAATGTGCCTTTGGACCAAATGATTGATTTGTGTGAGGAACAAACCCAAAAGCAATTATCGTCTCCAATCAACACCGTCTCGTAACACTTGAATCACAAACACATTCAAATACAGTTGTCTGAAGAAGTGCTACATCAGCTTTGATTGTGGAGAGGCATTGGCGCGTCCAATGAACGAATTTATCTACTGAATGGGTTACGCTGTGATCATTTTCAGTGGGTAAAACAATGATATCGTATGGCTTCAGAACACTTGCAACACGTGTCTTTTGTAATTCTGCTCTTTGCTCTGTTTTTTGCAATAAATACATGTCACAATACTTTTATCTGCCTGTTGCATGTTTTATATTCGTTGAGAAGAGGTTCGGTTTAGAACAGGGGTGGAGTTAAAAAAATCATTTCTACTTTTTCAAACGCAAGCAAAGAATTAAATGCATTTAAAACTGACGCATTTTCAGGCAAGCAATTCAAAGCAAAGGAGTTCCTAGTTTGTTATAATCAGGGGCTTTCGCACCGGAGGAACCTTTTCATAGTTTCTAGAACTATTGGCGGAAGTAACCGGATTTTGCCGTGTTCGCCCCGCAGGAACTAGGAACGATTTTAGTTCTGGGAACTCCTTTTGGGGGAACTTTTGCACCAAATAGGTGTGTGGCTTTCCTAATCAAGTCCATTCAGTACAATCAAACACAGCTGGACTCAAATGAAGCTGTAGAACCATCTCAAGGATGATCAGAAGAAATGGACAGCACCTGAGTTAAATATGTGAGTGTCACAGCAAAGGGTCTGAATACTTAGGACCATGTGATATTTCAGGTTTTATTTTTTAATAAATTTGCAAAAATGTCAACAATGCTGTTTTTCTGTCAATATGTGGTGCTGTGTGTACAGTAATGAGGAAAAAAATGATTTTAGCAAATGGCTGCAATATAACAAAGAGTGAAAAATTTAAGCGGGTCTGAATACTTTCCGTACCCACTGTATTATAGATCCTTCACAAATACCCAATTTCCCAGGAATTTCCCGTAAAAATTCTCCTCTTTATCTGCTTATTGACACTTTGTTTTTCTATCAGTAAGAATGTAAATGGAAATATAGACTCTTTTGCTGAGGATAAAGCTGCACCTCAGCATCAGCACTATTTTCCATTATGGGTCAAGCCCTGAAACTCTTCACAGACAGTTGGGGAAAATAGACTGCCAAGAGACAGATGTTTTATCTCTTTAATTGGGGGCAAATTTGCTGGGGAAACAACAGAAACTGAGGCAAGCATTTAAACCAGGCTATCTGCCTGATATCAATGCACATCTGCTTCAAAGAGAAGTTGTTTTTTCTCATTGGTATTCTTCTTTTCCACTGAAAGGAATTTCATCTTAAGCAATGCAGATGAGATTTACTAATGTCAACTTAGCTGAGGGTAAGCAATTAAAAATGCCATTAAATGAGGTGAAGGACAACAAAACTTTCACTTATTAGCACTATATATATATATATATATATATATATATATATATATATATATATATATAGTAAAAAAAAAATATATATATATATATATATATATATATATATATATATATATATATATATATATAAAAGAACTCATCCATCATCACCATCACTAAATCACCAGGTGTTCCTGTCTATATACAGTGGACATTTTAGGAAGTGCACTTGGCTGTCTGAAATCCTACCTCATAGAGCTGAGGGTAAGCAATTAAAAATGCCATTAAATGAGGTGAAGGACAACAAAACTTTTACTTATTAGCACTATATATAGTAATATATATATATATATATATATATATATATAATATATATATATATATAGTAAAAAAAAAAATAAAAAAAAATAAATATATATATATATATTTAAAAAAATACGTGCACTTGGACGTAGCGAATGCGGTTCACTTCTATTTAAGCTGTTCATCTCTGTCCAAGATTCTAACATTTCTTTCCTTTAAACTGATTAGATCGTTGGTCATTTTGGAGCACACACATGACAATGTTCGTTTTAATACACTTTACCAAACCCACGCTACAAAAGAATCGTGTAAAACCCAGTAAACCTGGAGATTAATGCATTAGATTAATAATTGATTACTGACATTAGAGCAAAATATGGATATAGGAATATATTTATAAAACTAAGTGAAATATTTTCTAATTTCATGAACATTTTTATTAAAACATGGGTAATTATTTTCTTTAAATGCTTATTTCTAGGCTCAATTTGTAAATGTAAGCAATTCATTTTGGACAAGCGCAAACTGGAAGCCAGATAAGATGCCGGTACAGAGTCCTGCATCTTCAGAAGCAGAGCCGCGTGTACAAAAAATACTGTGCACATGACACTGAGAACTGGGGTTTGGAGCACTTAACGTGCACAACCGCCCACATTGAGATGACGTAATTTTTTGCCACACACAGAGTATAAACCAGGTGTACAACTGCGTAAGCAGTACACCACTGCAAAGGCATTTCAAACTTCTTTTTACCCCTAGGCAAAGAATGACAAAGCACAAAAATAATCTTTTCTAACTCAGTTTCTCTACACTCCCTTTCAATTTCTTAATCTTCATTCTTAATGTTGATGTCTACTGTGCATTTACTATTATTTATAAGGTTCACAACTTCATTAAAACAACATCTGAAATCTATAACGGTTACGTTGCGTGAACCAGGGAAGCCCGAAGACGAAGGAGTAATTCAAATAAAGTCCTTTTAATGGTTATCCAGGGATTTAGAACACAAAATATGTCTTTGCACAAACGAGAACAGACCAGGACTGAGGGAGAAACAAGGTAATTGACAAGACACAACTGATGACAATGGACTAACGAGGGTAACCAAAGGAGGAGCGGGAGGTTTGACCAAAGCACACGACAAATGACAGGACCGGAGAACAGATACACAAAACAATAACCTTAGACCTATTGCTTATTTCACATATTCTCGGAGCGACAAATCAAAAAGGGCATTCTGGGTTGAGCGAGTGGCCCTGCGTGGACTGAGTGAGCAGAACGAAATCTTCAAAAGGGCGCTCTCCACTCCGGAGGAAATATTACCACTCTGCTCCCGCTGTGCTCACATGCTCTGCCTCATAGCCAGATATTTCAGAGCACTTCTTTAGGAAGAGGTGTCCAAGCCACATCAATTAATCTCTGGAGTAACTCAGGGTTCGGTGTTTGGCCCTTTCCTTTTCTCATTATGCACTACATCGATGGGACTTATTGACACAGCTGGTCATGTTTTCGAGGTCTAACGAACGCACAGAAACTGTAGAGATCTCAGGGCTTTTTGCTTTCCCATCAGCCAAGCAATTTAACCAGAATTCCTCCTTTAACAACAAAGACACAACATCACTAAACTCTCTTTATGGAGTGCTGCAGGGATGATGTATTTTTGGGCCAAAACCCAAAAACTCATTAGCACTTCCAGTTTAATCATCCTAAAGTCAATGTTTTTTTAATGGGTTTTTGGTTAAATACCTGAAATGAGGTATGTGATTAACACAAGCAAGATATTTTCAGGTGTTAAAAAACATCAGCAATACCTCCCTTGTGATTTTCACTTGTCTTGATTATAGGAAGCTGCTAACAAACGGTGGTTGTCGGACATTAAACATCACGCCGAACAAGTAAACTCATCTTTACGCTAGTGACTTTTACGTTTTATAATTACGGTCTTGAAAACTAACTCAAACCTACTGTTTTTTTAAACAAAAACTGAAAGGGTTGTCAAAAGCTTCGTGATGGTGACAAATAAATCGTGCAACCATGATGTAGTTTTAGCTTTTTACTTCTGCTCAATATATTTAGGCTTTGTTGTGTCCGCTTGAGATCATCATGATGAACAAAACGTGTAAGCATAATAAAGTCTTAGTGGTTACAGAGCTCAATTTTTACTATAATCCAAAAGCCAGTGGAAAATCCTACTTGTTTTTTCCCCCCAGAGAACCAGGGTGAAGCAAACTTACAGATTGGCCAACAAAAAGCTCCCTTTCATTTACTGTCACACCTACAGGCAATTTTGGGACTTTGTATTGTGTTTCTCATTAATGTCTCTTTAGAATGAATAGCTTTTTTAGTAGTCCTCCATTTTATGTCACATTAGATAAAAGCATCTGCTAAATGTAACTAGGAGTTAGAGATGATGAACTATAATGACTCGGCAGTCTAGTGTGACTAAGTATGTGACCTGATATGAGTTCATGCAGCGCAGGAATGCAGGCAGCCTGAAGGTGCTGGACATCAGAAGCTTCTGGAGCTCCTCACATGAGCTCTGAGGGAGGGGCAGAGGGTGCACGCTAATGTCCTTCTCCCAGACATCCACAACACTAGAAAGAGAGAAAGAAAAACAGAAGACATAAGAGAGGGAGGTTTACAACACAGTAGATCAACCGCAGAACTGGGGCTGTGGTCTCAAATTTGCCCTGTTAGGTAAATCAAGTCCTTAGATTTTAATTTTTCTTTGTCAAATGACACACATTTGGCATGAGTCTGTTCCCATTGAGTGTTTCTGCTGAGGCTTCTGAAGACTGACCGATAAAAATAGGTTTTGCTCATCTAGAACAAAAAATGGAAGGAATATTAAGTGAAGGTGAGATCAGAAAGTGTTACTACCTCTGAGCAATATCTCTGCACCCGCAGAAGCAGCTGGAACCTAAATTATATTAATCTGACGGTTTGAATTTTTAATCACGTCACAGCAATCTGTCAATACGCAGCACTGAAGACAGCCCGAGCGAGGGGCAGGGCCGCAGAGAAGCGGAGAGACTTATGTCCTGACACACATTATGGTGATGATCTATTCAGGACATTTCATTGACATTTACCCATCTGTGCTGTAATTCCACAGAAAGCGCACACGCAGCTCTTAAAGTGGAAATGCAGGAGAAGCCCAGAGAGAAGCATCATGCAAAACTACAACCAGGGAACCAAACATGTTTTTTGGTGGATGTTGGTCAATTACATAAGTATGTTAATAAGTAAATATTGCATTTCATGTTACAGGAGGATATTTAAGTTGATATTTGAGCATCTGGAGCCTTTTGAACTAAAGACATCATCTACAAATTATTCAACCAAAATTATTGTACCCAATTTGGTGTAAATGGTTTTAGAGAATTTAAAGTACATTTGTAATTGAATTCAGAATGGAAATCTAAAAGTACTTCTGTAAAGAAAATAATGCAACTATTTTGACATCAAAATTTTGTAAGACCTGAGTTCTTTTGTTTTCTTTTGTGAAATGTTCATTGATGAATATTATTGAAGCCTTAAAGACTACCACTCTGAAGAACAGAGGTCCAAGAGAGCACCAAATATCAAATATTAGAAAGAGTGTAAGAATCAAAGCTTGAAAGCAGAGCAGCTAAAAAGCAACAATTAGGCCAATTTAATGTGATACAAAATACCTGTCACAAGAGAACAGGTGGTGGTTACTCTACACAGGAAGTCAAAATGAGGAAAAGAAGAGAATGAAGAGAAGAGACAAGAGAAGATTAGGAAAGGAAGGAAGGCAATGCATTATAAGAAGATTGCAGCAAATGTAGAAACACCATAAGAGACACATAGGAAGCAGCAATTCAAAAAAAAGCAAAAGGCTGTTTGAAAGAAAACTACCTGGTGAAGTGGCAGAAAGAAGGTGACTGTGAACTGCTGCTGTGCGCTGACTGATGAAAGAAAAGTGAAGAAGTCCCCCCGTGAGACTGTGAGTGACTGATGAAAAAGTTGAAGAAGATGTTGTACGAGAAGTTTCTGCTCAATACCCCGGTAATGCCCTGCGTAATGAAAGCGTCCATGCTGCCAGAACCCCCAGCCCCCCCGCACCCCTTGCCAAAAAAGAAGAAGAAGTAAGAGTATGCCAAAACAGTGGTGCAAAACAAAACCACAGAAGTTTTGGGATAGTGGTCTGTTTTGGACTGAAAAAACAAAAGAAATTTGGAAACCTTTTGGATCAACGCTATTGGAGGAGGAAGGAAGAAGGCCTATGAAGAAAAGAACACCTTGCCTACTGTGGCGTGTGCGGGGGTCAAAATCATGCTTTTGGGGTTTTGCTTTGCTCTTGGTAGGAACTCAAGCAGCAGCGCAGGGTGCCATGTATTCTCTTCAGTACCAGGGTACAGGGGAGATATTGGACAAATGATGCAGATGCAGTCCTGACAACCACAAAGAGAGGAAGAGAACCTTTCAACACAACAGGACCATGATCCCAAGCAGCAATCCAAGTCCAGCATGGTTGATTTATTAAAGGAATTGACATTTTGATGGCCATGGCCATCCACCAGCAGACTTAAACTTGAATCCGATTGAGAACCTAAAAAGAAAAGAAAGCGCAAGCAGTGCGCTAGCCTAAGAAGAGAAACTGACTGTGATTTGCATGATGATGATGGGCGAAGAATACCAAGATAGAGCTCGCAGACACTTGTGTCAAAGCTAAAAGCGTTTTTAAAAAAGCTGTATAACTGTGTAAAAGATGTTGTTCTAAGTATAAAGATTGATGAATGTCACTGGGGGTTGAATAAAACTGATGATGATGAGAAGAGAAGAAAAACATTTTTATTTCATTTTTTATTAATGTTGTTATTTATTGTCTTGACACCCTACACCTTTGATTAATTGATATTGTAAGCAGGATGACTGAATGATTCAAACTCAATGTCAAACGGCAAAAAAACAAATTTTCAGGGGGGTTGTGAAATTTTTTGAACACAACTGTACGTCAAAGTGTTACAGGAAGACTGGGCTGCGAAGTAAATGTTTCTTTCCTACTCTTGAATAGACATTGTTTTAATTTCTTAATTGCTTTACGATTCAAGTCATCTCTTAAAACACCTGAGCGCAAACAAACCTGAGTTTCCCCTCAGAACACAAAAGGACAAACTGAGAGCTTAATTCATAGAGGCCTCAGGTCTTTGTGTCTTTTAATAAAGCAAACTATAGTATTTGTTGTGGAAACAAAACAAGTTTCTAAATTTGTTTAGGCTATAATAACTAAAATTGCAACATTTTCAACAACAAAAAAAAAGTAGACCTCTATATTCTCTAAACCAGTGTTTCCCAACCCAGCTCCTGGAGGCACACCAACACAACACATTTTACAACTCTTCCTAATCAAACGCACCTGAATCAACTCATCAGCAGAAACTCAAGGACAGAAAATAAAGGGGTCAGATGAGGGAGATATCCAAAGTGTGGACTGTTGGTGTGCCTCCAGGAACAGGGTTGGGGAAACACTGCTCTAAATGATGATGATTTCACTTGTTCAACTTTAGTTAGTGTTTAATGTTGCTGTTAGAACATAAACAACATCTGCAAAGTTACAACACACAAAGTTCAATACGAAGGGAGATATTGTATTTTACACAAATCGATTTTTAAGGACTACAACAAACAGCTGGTAGGGACTAATGAGCTTCTTTCCAGGTTGGTGTCATCATTAACCCTCAAATTTACATAAACTCCGCCCCCGAGAACACACAACAAAGGGGGTGAGGCCATGTTGGGCTGCTTTAGAGAAGGGGAAGAGTTTTTGTAGCCATGCCTTCATTTTCCTCTGGACTGCTTCACAAATGAGGGTCAATTCAACACTGGATTTGCACAAAAGATTATTATGACGGCACATGCTAGTCAGCATGTATGTCAGCAACTACATAAATGTATCCACTAACCACTCAGAAACGTCCAGTGACATTCTAAAAGTTGTAACTTCTTCCTGAGTCTCTCCATCACTGTCGACTCCAGCTAGAACAACGTAAGGTTGAACACCGTCACTAACAATCATCATTTTAACTGCGTGAGATTCTCCAGCTTTGTTGTTGCTGAGCAACTGTAACGTGAGCTGATAAAGCTCCGCCCTCTTCTGGAAAGTGGGCTGGGAGCAGCAGCTCATTTGCATTTAAAGGGAAATGGACAAAAACTGCATGTTTTTGCTCTAATACAGCCATGAGTCTTTTTGGGAAAGATGCAACAAGTTTTTCACACCTGAATTTGGGGATCCTCTGCCATTCCTCCATTGCAGATCCTCTCCAGTTCTGTCAGGTTGGATGGTAAACGTTGGTGGACAGCCATTTTTCATTGTCTTGTTGGAAGGTAAACCTTCAGCCCAGTCTGAGCTCCTGAGCACTCTGGAGAAGGTTTTCGTCCAGGATATCCCTGTTTTTGGCCGAATTCATCTTTCCCTTGATTGCAACCAGTCGTCCTGTCCCTGCAGCTGAAAAACACCCCCACAGCATGATACTGCCACCACCATGCTTCACTGTTGGGACTGTATTGGACAGGTGATGAGCAGTGCTTGGTTTTCTCCACACATACCGCTTAGAATTGAGGCCAAAAAGTTCTATCTTGGTCTCATCAGACCAGAGAATCTTATTTCTCACCATCTTGGAGTCCTTCAGGTGTTTTTTTAGCAAACTCCATGCGGGCTTTCATGCGACTTGCACTGAGAAGAGGCTTCCTTCGGGCCACTCTACCATGAAGCCCTGACTGATGGGCTGCGGTGATGGTTGACTTTCTACAACTTTCTCCCATCTCCAGACTGCATCTCTGGAGCTCAGCCAGTGATCTTAGGGTTCTTCTTTACCTCTCTCACCAAGGCTCTTCTCCCCCAATAGCTCAGTTTGGCCGGACGGCCAGCTATAGGAAGGGTTCTGGTCGTACCAAACGTCTTCCATTGAAGGATTGTGGAGGCCACTGTGCCCTTAGGAACCTTGAGTGCAGCAGAATTTTTTTGTATCCTTGGCCAGATCTGTGCCTTGCCACAATTCTGTCTCTGAGCTCTTCAGGCAGTTCCTTTGACCTCATGATTCTCATTTGCTCTGACATGCACTGTGAGCTGTAAGGTCTTATATAGAAAGGTGTGTGGCTTTCCTAATCAAGTCCATATAGTGGACTTCACTGGGCCCTTTACAAAAAAAGGTAAAAAAAATAATAATAAAACAATGTCGGACGATTTTAAAGTTGAAGAAAATTAGATGGAATTTTTTCACCCTACTTCCGCCAACATGATTAGGAAATGCATGGTGAATCGCAGAGAAGTGCAAGATGAGCATTTGTGGTTAAAATGTAAATACATTTTTATTTTATTTTATTTTTTAGAAAACGACACATCATTTTTCTAGATAAGACCCTAATTCCTTGGCTGGGATCGTGTAGAACCCTTTGAAGTTGGATTGAAACTGCAATTTGGATCCTTTAAGAATCGATATCTTTTCATAAAAATGTGAATTGATTAAACTCGAGAAAACTTTTTCTTTTTACCCAGCCCTAATCAAGACCATTTAAAAGCTGGATTATATATGGATTATACCATGACACAAAAATATCCTATAAACACTTCATGTAAAACTGCAGTTGGTCTTTTCAAAGTCAGTCAGTCACTTGTTGTCTAAGTAAGCGGTTCTTGGCTACAAAGTGGAGCAGACATTATGTGGATAGTCAAAAGTCTGGTTCCTGTGAGACTATGCTCTAATTAACATAACGGCTCAGGGCCTGTATACGAGCTCCATGAATCATGTTTGATCCCACCACCTCTACATACAGCGAGGAGGAGACATGCTCAAATGCATCTCTAAGCACTGGGAAGGAAAATAGGCAGAATTAATGTACACTTAGAAAGGAAGCAGAGTGAGACGAGGTAAGAGTGTAGAGAGTCGTGACGACCTTCTGGTGTCAGAGAGACAATGAAGTGCAGAATGCCCACCCACAATTCCTCTGTGATTCACTCGCTGATTCCGGCACATCTTTGGCTCCTCAAGCTCTTACAAAGGGAACATTTAACATTTGAAGAAGGATGAGAATAACTGTGCAGACATATCTCTGAGCTTGCGGATTTACAGTATATTTTTGGCTACTAGCTGTCATGATTTTTACAGTAGTATTTGCTTCAGTTTATTATTAATTGGTTTAGAAATGATTCATTTATTATTTCTGATATTGAAATTAACACTGCCATGCAAAGGCAAAATAAAGCCGCTGCACATTTTATTAAAACTTCATGATTCAAATAGTGTCTCTTTTTATATGTCATTTTTACATTAAAATATTTAGTGTGGAGCAGCTGTGCGTCATATTGTTCATGCAGATAAATCAAGTTTAGAAACATTTCTTATTCACTCGAAAGCTGTGCTAAATAAATCAAGACAGCGACTACAGAGTCAGCATCACTTTGGTTCTATTAGCAGCATGATTAAAACATTTGAATAAAATATAAACACAGAAAGCAAGTAAAGAGCAGCCACTTTCAGTCCAGCGGATGTTTGTAATTTGTGGTCTAACGCTCATGTGAGCAAATTTACTTTGTAATAACACTGACATAATAAATTTCATAGCATTAATTGGTCAAGCACAGCATCCAAAATGTTTACTGAAACAAAAAAATATGATTATTATTATCCAGTTAAGATGTTTGCTGTTTGACTTTCCAAACTCTCTGATGCTGAAACTGAGAAGAGCTTGTTAAAAGTTTCTGCGACAGTATAAAGTGCCTGAAAGTTACTCATTGTTTAATTTGTGATTGGCTGTTGGTTGGTACACACTGAAAAATTGTTTTCTTAGCCCTATAAAAGCTAAATAGCTGCTATATTATATTTGATACACAAATTTCTGACACTGAATGATGCCTTTTTATTGTGAAATCTTTACTGATTTTTATAAAGTAAATGTAAATAACATTTATATTGTTAGTAATATTTCAAGATGAACACTTACAGGATGGAAGCAAGTAAGGTTTACTTGATTATCCATACATCTTTTTTTTTTTTTTTTAGAGAACTCATGTTCAATTGTGACGTATGGGATTTTTTCATACCGAGGTGAAGCAGTTTGCAACAAATCACGTGATTTGGCGGTAAAACCACTCAAATGATTCAAAGAACAACAACCTGAGAAAGCTGTAGAAAGAACAAGCCGAGCTCATCATGAACAACACATGAGTTGTGCTAAACTTTAGACATTGTTTATCGGGTAACGCTCCATGGATATAAACGCACTCGTCCAAAAGCAACTTGTTGAAACTTTGAATAATTTGATGTACAAAAAAAAAATGGTTACAAACGATGACAAAAACTGTTCCATAATTCCTATTAAACTCGAAAGATATCAAAAAAACAACAACAACTAAGTAATGGAAATGAATATTATTTCATGTTATTATTGTGAAAATGTTTATGTTATTAACTAGAATTTTTCAAAGCGAGTACGAAATAAAATCGCCTATCGCATCATCCCATAAATAACTGGGCAAAACTTATGGATGTTTCAATCAGTGCTCTGAATTTCTGCTGGCCATTTACATGATCAAGATCAGATAAAACTTTTTTGATCCCGAGCTGAAGTGACACCGACTTCTCAATGCTACGGAATGCCATCATTTCTTCAACCAAAGAGCGAGTCGCTCTGTCAGTAAGTGCTCGTCGCTGATTGCTTTCACTTTGGTACTTCGCTCCTCTCGCAAAGTCCTCAGAGACTACAAACTGTCGCTGCTGGCCTGAGGTTGTAGGCTTAAAGGTTTAGTTCACCCAAAAATGAAAATTCTGTCATGAATTCCTCTCCCTCATGTCATTCTACACTCCTTCGTTCATCTTCAGAACACAAATGAAGATATTTTTGAAGAAATCCGATGGTTCAGTGAGTCTCTATTGACAGCAAGATAATGAACACGTTAAGATGAACAGAAAGACACTAACGTTCATGTGAGTACAGTGGTTCAACATTAATATTATAAAGTATATAATTACTTAATACTTTTTTGCACCAAAATAATAACTTTACGAATCTTTTGTTTCGAATCAGTGGTTCGTAGAGCCAAAGTCACATTTTTTCAGTAAACGAGGCTTCGTTACTTTCATCATAAGTGTTTCGAAAATTTCAATAGTTCTCGTGATTTTGTCAGTTTAACCACTGATTCGAGTCAAAAGATTCGTAAAGCTTCATGAATGAGTGTTTTAAAATCGACCAGCACTGAATATTGTTGAAAAATCGTTATTTTGTTTTTTAGGCGCACAAAAAGTATTCTCGTCGCTTTATAATATTAAGGTTGAACCACTGTAGTCACATGAACTGTTTTAGTGTCTTTCTGTTCATCTGAAAGTGTTCATTATCTTCCTGGATTTCATCAAAAATATCTTCATTTGTGTTCTGAAGATGAACGAAGGTCTTGCGGGTGTAGAACGACATGAGGGTGAGGAATTAATGACAGACGTTTCATTTTTGGGTGAACTAACCCTTTAACGTTATCATTGTAGGGTAGAGATGTGATGATAACGCTTCATATTTTGTGTACAATCAACATTATAAAACTCATCAGTAAAGTTTTGGCCATCATTCGGACAGGGTCCGCTACAACGAGCTTGTAATAATAGTGGATAAAAGCAAGATGACAACATAATTTATAACCGTAATTATACCTGTTCTATCTCCATGCAGCAGATATTTTCTGGCTCTGTTGGCATCGTTTTCTGACTCCAGCTCAAACTGAACACTGCTACTGACAGTTCCTGACATTTTCAGTGCTTGAGATGGTGTTGTTTGTTTGGTGCATGAGCTCTTGAAGCTCCGCCATCTTCTTGAAAGTGGGCCGGGAGCAGCAGCTCATTGGCAGTTAAAGGGACGCAAAAAACAGTGCTTTTGCTCACCCCCAAAACTGGCTATTTTAACCTGCTATACAAATTATCTGTAGGGTAATTTGAGCTAAAACTTCAAATACACACTCTGGAGACATCCGAGATTTATTTTATATCTTCCAAAAAGGGGCAAAATATGTGCACTTTAAATATCATCTTACCCAGACATTATCAGCAGATATAGAGTGAAAACTGATATTTATATGATTTTAGGCAAGTTGTAAAGACCACATTGATTTACAAAATTCATTGTTCATTATAAGAATTTCATCTTTCTTTTTGGCCGTATAAATATCAGCATCTGCACCAAATTGCATATTTTTGTACCTCTGAAAAAAAGTTTTTCCTCAAGTATGAGGTCCATATTCTCACTATTTCATTTGATAATATTTAATATGATACTCAAACCATATGCAATTTTTTTTTTTAGATTAAAACTCTTCCATTTCAAAACATTTGATTTTTCTTACTATTATCTTTTTTATATTTTCCGGCTTTACGTGGTTAATCAGTATTTTGGATTCCCATTAAAAACATCTAAACATTTTCACAAGATAAGATTTCACTGACTATATCTTGTCTATCTTTCTTTGCATTAGCAGACGTTTTTCTTGTTTTAAGCAACTGATGTTTATTTTATGTCATGCTAATGTTCTTTACCAAGGTCTAAAAGTGCCCTTAACATGTGGTCGACAAAAGACGTTAACACAGGGTGCATCTATTTTAAATTCGTCAACAAAACACCATATGCCATTTCATCTCCATCAGAGATGAGGTGGAATCTGATTAGATATGGACATTAATATGAGGAAAATGAACAGATGTCAGGGTGAACTGATGGCTTACTCTTTGAGTTTGCTGTCAGAGCAGAGGACGTAGAGCACTTTGACTGCTCGAACAGCCTGGCATGACTGATGCTCTCTGGGATGAACGTCACCTGCGGAGATGAAGCCATCGCCCCTCGCTGCTGCATCAGGAAATGAGGCGACCAGAGTATCCGTGTTCAGAAGCCACAGCTGATAATTAAAAGAGAAAAGTAATTACCTGAAGGTCAGATATAAAGAGGACATATCATGTAAAAAAAAAGCTTTGCTGATTTGGATGTACTATGCAGACATACTGTAATAACGGACATTTGAATGAAACTCCATTGAGTTAGAGATGTTTTTGTTGCAAGAAACCTTGAATAACACTGTCAGTTGACTTTAGAGAGAAATCTTTACACGTGGCGGGGTTCAGATTTTTTATATCAAGCACAATAAAGACAATAATGGTGGGTTTGTTACAGCCAATCTGGACAATATTAAAGACCAACTGTACCCGTGTCTATCATTACTGCAGTAATGTTGAGGTATTTACTGACAACTAAAATCTAATTTAAGGGGCTTTTTTTAAATTCAATGAGAAGAGAGTGCTGGTACAGTGTGAGAGCGAGATGCACTTTGAGCTGCTTTCAACATTTATTTCACACACTTGGTTTTAGTTTTCTTTTATATGAATCATTACTTGATTAAAAACATAATATAGAGAGACTATTTTATATATATATATACATATATATATAATATATATATTATATATATATAGAGATTTTGCAATTAAATGAAATGATATGGATATGGTAATATTTAGGCATTTGTAGATAACCACCTATACAGAGTATCTGTGGGATTTTTTTTTAAAGTCTTAAAATTGAATGAACACCAGCACAGATTAATGCTTACAGAACCCATCCTAAAATAAATATCATTTTACATGACTGTAAAAATGAAGATTCAGCTTCACACTGCGCTTCAGTGGTTCGAGTCCTATCTCACAGGTAGGTCTTTCAGAGTCGCCTGGGGAGGGGAGGTATCCAAACCTCATGAACTGATCACTGGGGTTCCTCAGGGTTCAGTTCTTGGTCCCCTCCTATTCTCCATTTATGCTACATCACTGGGTCCCATCATACAGGCACATGGTTTCTCCTACCACTGCTATGCTGATGACACACAACTCTACCTGTCCTTCCAACCAGATGATTCCACTGCACTGATCTCAAGCTGTCTGGCGGACATCTCGACGTGGATGGAAGAACACCACCTGCAGCTCAACCTGGCAAAGACTGAGCTTTTTGCCACTCCTACTCTACAACACGACATCAACGTACAGCTTGGTATGACCACCATCACCCCATCAAAGTCGGCCAGAAATCTTGGAGTCATCTTCGATGACCAACTGACCTTCAAAGATCACATCTCAAAGACGGCGCGGTCATGTAGATTTGCACTTCACAACATCAGGAAACTCCGGCCCTTCCTGACTGAGCACGCAACACAACTTCTTGTCCAGACCCTGGTCATTTTAAGGCTTGATTACTGCAATGCTCTTCTGGCTGGTCTGCCGTCAAGTGCAATCAAACCTCTTCAAATGATCCAGAACGCTGCTGCTCGTCTTGTCTTCAACGAGCCTAAGAGAGCCCACGTCACGCCCCTCTTCATCTCTCTGCACTGGCTACCCCTCGCTGCTCGCATCAAGTTCAAAGCGCTGATGCTTACAGATCCACCACAGGCTCTGCACCTCCTACCTCCACACACTGTTACAACGCTACGTCCCCACCAGAAGCCTGCAATCACTAAAGGAGCGAAGGCTTGTGGTACCATCACAGAGAGGCACAAAATCACTCTCCAGAACATTCTCCTTCACTGTTCCCTGCTGGTAGAATGATCTCCCTACCTTCATCAGGAGCGCAGAATCCCTGGCAATATTCAAGAGACAGCTGAAAACTCATCTCCTCCGTGAACACTTGATCCCCTCATAAAAAACAAACAAAAAAAACCCCCTATCCTTCCCTTTTTCCCTTCCTACTCTTGCTTATGGTACTGAGCAATGTATGAAACTTGTATTGTGAGCACTTCCTGTGCCTATTTGCCAATTCATGAAGAATCGCTTGTTTGTTTCCTCACTTGTAAGTCGCTTTGGATAAAAGCATCTGCTAAATGATTAAATGTAGATGTACATAATACAAGTTTTGACAAACAACTCTGGTTGCCTCTTTAAACAAAGCAGCGCTGGGCATTTTTTTTGCACTTTATTAGGCATTATTCGTTGGAACTTTGATGAACCAATTTGATGTAGATCAATACTGAGCCAAGCATCATCGAGTTTGCACTTCCCTGGCACTGAGCAAGTTAAACAGCTCCACACTTCTCACGTGTTCATCACATGTTCACGACCCCACTGCTTGCGCCGCTTTTTTCAAGTTTTTCCCGCTTTCTTCTCAATCAGTAGCGTTGTTTCATTCTGGCTTTGGCAGAGCATAAAGGCCAACTTTTGTAATAGCACCATACTACTCTAACAAAATTTACTTCAAGTTTAATTCAAGACCTATGTTTGTTTTGAATCCAGGCCTTGAATCCATGTGTCTGAAAAAGATCAAAATGAACAGTATTGTATATATATGACGTTTAATGTCCGTACCAAAATCACAGCTTTACCATCTGGAGTTTGGATGGAAAAGCGGAATATACTCTGTGCAGATGACAGCTCGATCAGCCTTGAAGCTAGAGTTTGCTCCAAGAATTGCTGCCTGTTGGAGACACAATAAAAAAAAAGCTTTGACTGAATATCATCTACACATGACAACAAAATGAATAAATCCAAGTAACTCAATAACCTTATTGAATTTGGCTTGGACTCCAAACTGAGCTGCGTTATATCACACTCTCCATCTTCATGTGGCTTCACTAATATTTCAGTTATGTAAAACTTCAGCACCTCTGAAACACAAAGGAGAGTGAAATATATTAAACACAGAACATTACACATTATCAACACCTGGAGATGGCCTCTCAGATAATACCTCCACCTTTTTTTTGTCATAAAGAACAAAGTTATAATATAATTCTGAGCTCAAGTATTGTCTTTCAGGCCAAATATTGAAAACTATTTTCAAAATCGAATTAAGCCTTAAGTGTGTAGAAAACAGTGTGCACACTATACATAATTCCTCTTTTATTCTGTTTTTGACTCATTTTCAACACTTTGGCCTAGTTTCACAGACAGGGTTTAGATTAAGTCAGAATTAGGCCTTAGATCAATTAGGACATTAACTAGCTTTTATAAACATACCTGTTGTGAATCTTGACACAAAACAATGGCATTGATATATTTTAAGATATTTCAGTGCAAGTTGCTTTCCTGTGAAACCAGGGGTAGTCTTTAATTGTTTAATTTACTGACATAGCCATCTATAAAATGTTATTTTTTGCCCTAAAACACATTTCATTTCTCCAAATCTTTTGACACTTGAACTAGTTAATGGGTCATAATTAAAGATTCTTCTTTATCTTGCTTCATGTTTCACACTAACCCATAATTTACCCAAGATTAACAATTAATCCTGGGTATTCATACAGTGATGTTTCACACTACTTTCCTAAACCCTGGGTTTACATCCATATTTGTATATTTGAGGTGTCAGTGTTTGATTGGAGGAGTGCAGCATGTGAACCGTTTATATATTGACTCTAGCATCGCGTGTCCTTATAGTATATATTGCACTAGACTATCCTGAACTGACTTTTCGGACTATGAAGGTGAGAATGAAACTCTTCTTCACTCCAATGTTTTCCATCACCTTTTGATATTTTTCCCTTCAAACACTAAAACTTCTATTTATATACACATGCGGTGTGATTGGTTGTCGGTTGCTAAGCATCTAGGCCCTGGGATTCTCAACTCTGGCCCTTGAGATCCACTTTCCCATCGAGTTCACCTCCAACCTAGCAATCCTGAAGACCTTGATTAGCTTGTTCAGGTTTGAAGGACAACTCTCCAGGAAAGTGGACTTTGAGGCCAAGAGTTGAGGAGCCCTGATCTAGCTTTAACAACGCATCAATTCACACCGTACAAGTTTGGCACCACAATATAACTTCCTCAACCCTTTAAGTGCGAGTCTGCAATAGATCTGAATTTTATATAAGGGAACCGCCAACTTTCAATAGACAATCTAAAAAGAAACAGGTCTAAATCACATTAACCAGTCAGGCAAACACATTTTCCCCAAAAAATATGTATAAATGATAAACAATCAACAATCAATACTGAAAAACAAAACATTGAGCATATATGAAAGAAACAGACTATATGAATGTCAATCTGCTGAAGTGAAAGATAGTCCAAAGGTGGTGATAATGGCGTTGTCCATGGAAGAACTCAAAAATAATAATTCCAACGTGCAATCGACTCCAAACAGCAAAGTTAAATCTTTAAAGATCCTTGGACATGAGATCCTAGAGATCCACAAGATGAAAGACATAGTTCTTGAAGGAACATCCTCTTTTTAACTCCAAGCCAAGATCGGTAGCCATACTACATGCCGCTAGCACTAAAGAGTCCTTTTTGATCGAGCTTAAACCAATGTTTCCCATTCAGGACTCAACATAGATTGTGGTGACCGAGCAGGTAAGCCATGCTTCCTCTGTCTAACGAATCTGGCTTACTGTACTCCACAAATGGATTTAAACCATCCAGTAGAGTAACCCTTGCGCCTCTGGTGGTGTGTAGCATTACTACACCCCATCAGATTGAACATGTAACAGACCTGTGCTAGTTACAACAATACGGAGTTAACACAGCAAAAGCAGTGCTAATCCTGCACTAGAGCAAGGTTTCATTATCCCGGGTAAAATATGGTGCTAACCCTGCCTCTAAGGCCCTGTTTTCACCTGGTATTAAGATGAAAACTGGCGTAAACTGGGTCTAAAACATTGAGCATGTCCACTTTCGACCACTTCCAGAGGTAGTCAAAAACGCACTCGACCGGATTGATTTCGCAGTGTAGACGTTCACATGTTCGAACAGCCACAAAAGACCGCCAACACTCCGCCTACTGACCTAACGCATAAACATTATGGGATGCGCTAGCCAGACGGGATTTAAACATTGTCAGCTGAAGTCCTAATCTATATGGACAGGATTTCTAGGCGTAGTCAGGGGCCGGAGGGAGTCTGGTTTGGGGACCACAGGATCTCATCTCTGCTTTTTGCAGATGATGCTGTCCTGTTGTCTCCATTGGGCCAGGACCTCCAGTGTGCATTGGGATGGTTTGCAGTCGAGTGTGAAGCGGCTGGGATGAGGATCAGCACCTCCAAGTCTGAGACCATGGTTCTCAGTCAGAAAAGGGTGGCTTGTCCTCTTCAGGTTGGTGGAGAGCTCCTGCCTCAAGTGGAGGAGTTCAAGTATCTTGGGGTCTTGTTCATGAGTGAGGGAAGGAAGGAGCGTGAGGTTGACAGACGGATCGGTGCAGGTTCTGCAGTGATGCGGTCGATGTACCGGTCTGTCGTGGTGAAGAAGGAGCTGAGCTGCAAGGCAAATCCACGTTCCTACTCTCACCTATGGTCATGAGCTTTGGGTCATGACCGAAAGAATGAGATCCCGGATACAGGCGGCCGAAATGAGCTTCCTCCGCAGGGTGGCAGGGCGCTCCTTTAGAGATAGGGTGAGGAGCTCGGTCACTCGGGAGGAGCTCAAAGTAGATCCGTTGCTCCTTCACATCGAGAGGAGTTCGCTGAGGTGGCTCGGGCATCTGTTTCAGATGCCTCCTGGACGCCTCCCTAGGGAGGTGTTCCAGGCATGTCCCACCGGGAGAAGACCTAGGACACGCTGTCTCTCGACTGGCCTGGGAACGTCTCGGTGTCCCCCGGGAAGAGCTGGAGGAAGTGTCTGGGGAGAGGGAAGTCTGGGAATCTCTGCTTAGACTGCTGCCCCCGCGACACGGCCCCGGATAAGCGGTAGAAAACGGATGGATGGATGGATGGAGCTGAAGACACAAGTTTGGTTTGAAGCCGAAAACCATACCAAACACACCATTTCATCTCTCACCATCTGAAAAAAACTCATTTACATAGACCCTGCCCTCCAAGAAATCAGGACAGAAGTGGTTGAAAGTGGAAAGATTTGTAAACGGGAATGTGTCTCCCTCGTCTACTTGTGATCCGATAGACCGTCTTAATACCGAGTGGAAACATGGCGTATATTACAAGTGTGAAAGATTCCTATAGCCGGGGTTAAAAGTGGTTTTCAAAACGAATATAACCTGGGGTTAAGTGTAGTGCGCTTAAGCCCTATTGTAGTTTGTATGCATCTTCATACAATAAATGAAAAATGTATGGATCGAGATCATTATTAATAACCAACATACTCTTTTCTCTTCGTTCCCTCTTCTTCTCTCCGCATTCACTCTCATGTCTACACACAAGCATCAACGTGCAATTACTCTACAACGCCAAATTCAATTAACCCGCCTGATCTCACATAATCTCTAGTATGTGAACGGACATCAAACGTGACATCTGAAATATGCATAAGAGCGAATGAGATTTGAGAACTTCATCAGAGGGGGAAGCATTTCAATGCATAATGAATTTCAGTCCATTTCTCATACAAAGATATAGTATGACTTCAGAGGGCTACATGAACATCTGCATCTCAGGTTGGTAAAAACATGAGGGCGAGTAAATGATTAAAGTATGTTAGTTGAACTATCCCTTTAAAATAGTGGCAAAACACAATCAACAAAAAACAAACGTACAATCACTAAAAATAGACCTTTGCAATCTGACTATTTTTGCTTCAAAAGCACAGCTCTTTTATAAATACCCAAGAGTCTGAAAGCATTTCAAAACATCTTAGAGTGTCTCAGGCTGTAATGTGCTGCTTGTTGTTAATAGAAACAATGAATGGCCTTTATGCATCAGGGGTTATAGATGACGTCATGTGGTTATAATATAAGAAAAAAGGACTTGTTTTATTCACTTGCAGTCATGTCAAATGGCCAAATGGTGTGTTGCCACTGCTTTTCTTTTTGCCGTACCTGCAGTGAGTTCCTCACCCAGTACTGCAGAGCAGCTCCTGCACGACACCATCACGCGCTTACTGCTGTGCTTCTGCTGTGGGACACACACAAACACTTGGGTGAAAGGCAAATTTGTTTGGGTTATGTTCATAGGCTGCATTATATGGCACTGGTTTAAATGGTTATACATATTACACTTGGCGACCATATTCATTTTCATAACACCCCCAGCTGGAAACAGAAGCTATTTCCAGCCATTCAAGTACACTAGAGAAAATATACTAAAATGTATTTGTGACGAGCAGGGCGGGCGAGAGCCGTGAGGGAACGGCGCGAGGCCGGTGACGCGAGAGTTAACGAGCTTCAGGTGCTCGGCGCACCGGTTTCGAGTTCCCCACGGAGGAGCTCGGAAGCATAAAGGAGGAGCGACGACAGTGAAGGACGAGAGAGGACCAGGCCTGGATTTTATGTTGTGTTTTATTTGGTTTGTGTGGGCGGCAGTCGCCGTGAGGAACTGCCGCCCTTATATTTTCGTTTTATTGTTTGTTTATTTGAAAGGGAGGAAGGAGGGACATGCTGTCGAAGAGCCCTCGCTGCTGAGGGGGATCGCGGTGCTGAGGAGATCGGGCAGCGCGGGAGTGAAGACCGCGAGTGGCTGCCCGAAGCGGTGGTGCTGGAGCGTCTGAGCAACGGGTGGGACGGAGAGCTCGCTGCCGCGCCCCTGGGACGAGGTGGGGTGGCGGCCGTCCAAGAGGGAGCGGAGGAGCCGCCGTTCGCCGGGGGGCGAGGCCAGCTGCCTGCCGCCGTAACGGGGAGGAGCAGGGAACGGCGGGCTCGCGGGCTCGCTGCGGCTGCCCTCATGAGGAGGAGTCATCGCCGGCCGCCAGGGGGCGGAGGAGGATCGGGCCGTCCACCGAGCGTCCAGTGCCATCGCATGGCACCGCGAGGAAGAGCCTCTCGGCGGGCTGAGGACCGAGCGGCAGTGTGTCGGGGAGCCGGACCAAGAATTTTTTTTTTTTTTTTCCTCTCTCCACTCTCTCGTCCTTGTCGCTCCTTGTGCTTCCGTCTCCTTTTCTCTCGTCTCGTCTGTCCTTACCCCCATGCGCTGCGGCCGCCGAGACTGGCCCCGGGGGGGGAGTAAGCGCAGTCTCGTGGGTACCCCCCGGCCTGCGAGGGGCGATGGGGGTATGTGACGAGCAGGGCGGGCGAGAGCCGTGAGGGAACGGCGCGAGGCCGGTGACGCGAGAGTTAACGAGCTTCAGGTGCTCGGCGCACCGGTCTCGAGTTCCCCACGGAGGAGCTCCGGAAGCATAAAGGAGGAGCGACGACAGTGAAGGACGAGAGAGGACCAGGCCTGGATTTTATGTTGTGTTTTATTTGGTTTGTGTGGGCGGCAGTCGCCGTGAGGAACTGCCGCCCTTATATTTTCGTTTTATTGTTTGTTTATTTGAAAATTAAAATTGTTGAATGTTCGCCCGGTTCCCGCCTCCTTCTTCCCATATTTACGAACTTTGTTACAGTATTTATTTCATTCTAAGTATACTACAAATACATTTACATTTTATGTACTTAACTTTTGGTAACTAAACTGGTATATTTCAAGTCTGCTAAATTGGAACAACTAATTTTGTACTTTAGTTATCCGAAGGTAATCCAACTAAAGATATACTTAAGATTTTTTTGATTGTGCTAAAGTGAAACTGTTGCAAGTATACTTTAGATATCACTTTAAAAATCTTGCATTTAATGACTGATATTATACAAATATCATACGATCCTTATCGATAGTGACATTAAAACACATTTGAGGCTTAATATTAAGAAATGCGCACAAGTAGTACTCAAAATATAATTCAATTTTAATGAGTCTCAAATGATATGTCAGTAAATATATTTAAACTATGAAATAAATTTACTTTAAATATATTACTTTTTTATTAGGGTACTCTAAAACCTTTCCATTCGCAGCTTCAGAGAAATAGTTTACAGGAATATCAGAGTATCGTTTTTTTTTTTTCTTCAATTTTACACATTTTATAAGCGTTTACCGGATTTGTAATTTTCCGCCATTCAACCCTGTTATTAAAGTTATTGTAAAAATGTTCAAATCAATATTTGTCCTTAATTTACGGGAAATGTAAACTACTGTTCAAAAGTTTGAAGTTTTAAAGTTTTAAAGTTTTTAAACAAAATTTATAACTTTATTCAGCGGTGATTCATTAATTTGATCAAAAGTCACAGTAAAGGCATTTATAATGATACAAAATATTTGTATTCCATGTTCTTTAGAACATTCTATTCATAAATTAACCCTGAAAAAAATATATCACAAATTCAAAAAAAATATGAAGCAGTAACTGAGAATCAAATTAGCATATTAGAATGATTTCTGAAGGATCATGTGACACTGAAGACTGGAGTAATGATGCTGAACATTCAGCTTTGATCACAGGAATTAATTACATTTTAAAATATATTACAACAGAAAATAATTATTTTTCACAATATTACAGTCGAGTTTATTTTTGATCAAATACATGCAGCCTTGGTGAGAAACATCTTTCAAAAACATTAAAACATCTTACTGGCCCCAAACCTTTCAAATGTAATACAAGTTTATCAATAACTACATTTTTTGATTAAAAAAATAAATAGTTAGCATGGCTTAACTAAATTTAGCAAGCTAAATCGGCAACTTTGCATTTTGGTAACAGGGTTAGAGAAGAGCAAACCTCATGTAACATGAACAGAAAATAAAATAGCTCATGTAATATTTATTTTGACCTCCCGAGGCTAAACACATTTTCACTAAGCATTTGTTTCAAGCGTTTCATACCCCTATTGACACAAATTTTATGGAATCTGCAGCAATTCTTCAGCTTGATTCTAAACTTGTGCCTCAACTGTAAACTGAAAATATCCACTTAGCAGATAAAATAATAATAATAAAAAAACATCATTCGGAAAACGATAAAAAAAAACAAAAAAAAAACTGTGCGCTGAAGTCATTTAGGAGTGAAAAAGCGTTGGAAAGCGTGCCTCTAACTCCTTGGCATGGCCATGGGCTACGCACAGATTGAGGCCGAGAAAGAGAATCAATCCCTCTTAAAGACATGATCGGCTCTTCTCCACAGCCCGGCCGACCCTAATGTTTTTAAGAGTGGATTTCCTCCCCGCCTCTTCAGCCTTTATTGTGATGAAAGGAAACCATCTGCCTCCTCTGTCAACCCTAAGGCGGTGTAAGTTAGAACAGTGCACTACTTTTTGAAAATATCACAATGCGTCTTTGTGCGAGGAGCTCCGAAGCACAGCTTTTAAAAGAAAGCTACACCATTTCAGCAGGGAGAAATCAGACTGCTAAATACTCAGCTCTACTCAATTTTAAATTCTATTATAAAGGTTCCTAATTTTGTTTGTATGTCCACTACAGGAGGTTTACATGCATCCAAGGTCAAAAAAAAAAATACCGCGCGCATTTTCATTTGCGCAAAATGTAAGCGACGCAGTCGCGACGCGCATGCGGTGCGCTCGTTTTTTTCCTGGCGCGCCTGTGCCGCGGCGAGATGAAAACATCCCGAACGTCCCGAGCGCTTGCAAAAGAAGGAGGAAGCGACGCGGCCGCGCTTTACACGCTTTTTTAGGCGCGATATGTGAACGGCCCCTAAAGAGGCAGAAAGCGTCGCTATCACTGCTAACGGTTGGACTTCTCGGTGTACGCAGAGCTTTATCACAGTTACAGCCACACAATCAATAGTGACTGGGAAATGGTCAACTTTGTACTGCAGTTAAAGTGACACTTAAAGTGTAATTTGAATTTTTTATTTTATTTATACTGTTTAATTTATGTTCAATCTATAGAAAGAAGTTCAGTGAGATTTCTCATGTGAAATTATACAATTGGTTGATTTAGTGGCAAAACATTTAGCAGTGTTTGCATGTTGTTTTACTGCAAATAATTCATTAAAATAGAAGTAAAATGACATGCATTACAAGTTGATTTCAAAATGCACCAACATTTTTGCATTTTATGATTTTCAGTTGAATAAAAGACTATTTTCCCTTCATACGTTTCATTATTGAGGATTTCTTAAAAATGCTATAAAAATCTCGTCTCGTGAACCCGATCTCGTGTCTCGTCTCGTGGGATAGGGGTCTCGTCACACCCCTATCCATTACCATAACTGAATTCCTCTTCGCAATGGTTTTACGGTGTAAACTAGAGCCCGAGCACGACTCGTTTCAGGCAGTTCAGAATCAGATTTGGGAGACGATAACTCCACTCATCTGCACTTTGATCTTTGAAGTCCTTTTACGTTCACAAACAGCTCTATTACACACTACATGAAAGGTAATCTAATCTTTAAATCATGACTCCTTAAATTCTCCAGCATACCTTTGCAGAGGCTTTCTGAGACGAGTTCACTTCCTGTGTGAGAGTCCGTTCACAGCTGCTGTCCCGTGCCAACAGAATAAACGTGTCCCCAAGCAGACAGTCTCCATCCCGTGGGAGCAGCTTCCTGTTTGCGAAGGGATCGGGGTGGCAGCACCAGTCGTCCACTAATGCATTCCAGTTTCCATTAGGCAATGGAAGAACTCGCCCAAAAGCCCTTCAAAGAGGAAGATGACAGTCTCACTTTCTCATAATAGTTGAACAGGAAATAATGTGTCTGGTTGAACTGATAAATATCCTTTTGATTCAATTACTTCACCAAATCAGTAAAACCAGAGCAAAAATAAAAAAGAAACGCTCCTAACCTGTCTTGAAGCACCATGGACCCACAAGACTGACACAGGAAGGAATATGTCACTTTGACCTGCATTCGTCCAATTACACTGCAAGGAGCTTCTGGAGTAAGAAACAAAAAATAACCAAAAACAACACAGACGTTTTGGGCATTGAGATAATCATAATTCATTGTGTATTTATTGTATCATTAATGGGCACACATCATCCAAACAACCATCCATCCATCCATCATCCGGCGGTCTAGCATCTATAAATCCATCTATCCCTCCATGATCCACAAAAAAAAAAGAAGATATTTTTGATGAAATCTGAGATGATCAGGTGCTGGTCATATAATTAGAATATCATCAAAAAGTTGATTTATTTCATTAATTCCAGTCAAAAAGTGAAACTGGTATATTATATTCATTCTGATATATTTCAAATGTTTATTTCTTTTCATTTGGATTATTATAACTGACAATTAAGGAAAATCCCAAATTCAGTATCTCAGAAAATTTGAATATCACTTCAGACCAATACAAAGAAAGGATTTTTAGAAATCTTGGCCAACTGGAAAGTATGAGCATGTCCAGCACTCAATACTTAGTTGGGGCTCGTTTTGCCTGAATTACTGCAGTAAAGCGGCGTGGAGTTGATCAGTCTGTGGCACTGCTCAGGTGTTATGAGAGCCCATGCTGCTCTGATAGTGGCCTTCAGCTCTTCTGCATTGTTGGGTCTGGCATATCGCATCTTCCTCTTCACAATATCCCATAGATTTTCTATGAGGTTAAGGTCAGGCAGGTTTGCTGGACAATTAAGAACAGGGACACCATGGTCCTTAAACCAGGTACTGGTTGCTTTGGCACTGTGTGCAGGTGCCAAGTCCTGTTGGAAAATGAAATCTGCATCTCCATAAAGTTGGTCAGCAGCAGGAAACGTGAAGAGCTCTAAAACTTCATGGTATACGGCTGCGTTGACCTTGGACCTCAGAAAACACAGTGGACCAACACAAACAATTGTTTGGATTGTGTGCCTCTCCTCTCTTCCTCCAGACTCTGGGACCCTGATTTCCAAAGGAAATGCAAAATTTACTTTCATCAGAGAACATAACTTTGGACCTCTCAGCATCAGTCCAGTCCTTTTTGTCTTTAGCCCAGGCGAGACGCTTCTGACGCTGTCTGTTGTTCAAGAGTGGCTCGACACAAGGAATGCGACAGCTGAAACCCATGTCTTGCATTCATCTGTGCGTAGTGGCTCTTGAAGCTCTGACTCCAGCTCCTTTCATGTCTTGCCCTCCTTGTGCAAG
>CM074304.1:3050000-3065000 GCA_037194245.1 Opsariichthys bidens | reverse complement strand
ACAAAGTCACGTTGTGTTTTCATGATTTATGGGGTCATTCCATAGGTGTAATGTGGGGACATTTGGTCCCCATAACGTGGGGAATACCCACTCGCTCGCTCGCTCACTCACTCGTTTTTAAAATGGAAAAAATGACTGTTTTAACCGCAGGTAACGTTACATCCTGAGCGCTTCAGTGTAGTTGTTCTCAGTGCATCTTGCTCCTTCACTCACATGCACTGATGAATCAATGACTGTTCAGTTCAGTAAACACAAATAAAAGCACACTTTACCTAACGAACAAAAGGCCAGTTTGTAGCTTCTGTCTGAGCTCAAGAAAGACGAGGTCTTGTTTCGCAGTTTCTTCCATTTGTATTCCTTCACAGAAGCACGCGACATACAAAAACAACGTGACAACGAATTTCCGCGACACATTCGTGACGTCGGAAACGAATCATTTCAAATTAAAAGTCCCCAACAAGCCGTTTTCCTCGATCCTCTTAAAACCAAGATTCATTTTCATTTTCTTCAATGCAAATAACAATAGACATACGTGGTATTATAAGAAAAATTACATTTATTTTAAAATACCAACTGATTTGCGCTGATAAGCACCGCTCCCTGACCTGAATGTGGTATATGTTAGTATTCACACTATCCCTTTGGTATTTATTATAGGGACAGATGTTAACTAACCGATTGTGCCTAAATACACTAAAACGATTTTATATGTAAACGTATTACATCCTTTCAGTTATTTAAAGAGCTCACCCACTTATAACTGCTCAAACAGTTCGACTTATATTTTATATGGATACTTAAATTGTTTAAAATAAACAGAGGCGTCGAAAGAATATTTGTTCTGTTAATAAATAAAAAAAATCTGGAATCTGACAGAAAGGCTTTTTGCAAACGTGCGCATGCGCGCTTTGAGCGCGCGTTCTTAGAGTCGTGACGTCAAACAGTGTGCGATCAGCGGTGGCGGGAGATTTTCGAGTGTTTTGTTGGGTTAGTTCGTGTCCAGAAGAAATACATTCGTGAGTAAAATGTGGAACCAAGGTATGTGGTTTATTAACGATTCGTGTGTATCATGCTGTGACTCTGAGTTTACTTTAATAACCCGCTAATCTGAATCCGAGAGCTCCGTTCAATCGTGTCAGTGTGAGGATGGAGTAATGTGTTGTCAGGGACTTCATGTCTTCATTGCTCGAAATTGTTATTTTCACCCATCCAACAGTCTTCATAGGAACAGAAAATGTTTATATTTTGCCAGGTAAATATGGTGAGTCCAGTATGGGTGGATATACACAGTCTCCAGGAGGATTTGGATCACCAGCTGCCTCTCAGGGAGGAGACAAGAAAGGGGTCAGTCTGGCCCAACTTTATAACCTGTCTGGGATGTTAAAATATATCAACACACGACATACAATATATCTATATACAGATATGTAAATATTCAGGGCTGGGTGGGTTACTTTTAAAACGTATTTCACTACAGATTACAAAAATACAGGCTATAAAAAGTCATTTGTAACGTATTTCGTTACATTACTCAAGTTTAGTGACTTAATCTAAATACTTTGGAATACTAATAAGTGTGGAACAAACACAAAAAAAGGTCATTGCAAGTTTTTATCTCACAATTCTGACTTTTTCCCTCAGAATTGTGTGATATAAAGTTGCAATTGTGAGTTATAAAGTCAGAATTATGAGATATAAACTCACAATATTGAGAAAAGTCAGAATTTGAGGTATAATCTCGCATACTAAATTCACAATTGCAAGAAAAAAAGTCAGTATTGCAAGTTTATATCTCCCAATTCTGACTTTATAACTTGCGATTGTGGGAAAAAGAAGTCAGAATTGTGAAATGCAAACTCACAATTGTGAGGGAAAAAACAAATTGTGAGAAAAAGTTGCACTGACCTTTTTTACAATTATAAAATGACTCGCAAACAACTATCACAAAACATGAAAACAGTGGAAAACATGAAACTGAACTCGGCTTTTTCAGACGGTCAGAGTCAGAGAATCACCAATCGCTGTTTAAATGACATTAAAACTCAAAGTAATCACTTTGGCAATCTAAAACACTTTTCAGATGGAACTGTAATCTGATTACCAGCCATTTAAAATGAAACTGTAATGAAATACAGTCACTCAAATTTTGTATTTTAAATACGGAACTAAGTTACTTGTATTTCGTTACTCCCCAGCCCTGTACATATAACTATAATATATATGGTAACACTTTACAGTAAGGTCATATTGGTTAACAATAGTAAGTGCATTAACTAACATTTGTTACAGGATTCATTAATCTTAACGTTCATTAATAAAATACAACTGTTCATATTTAGCTCAGGTGCATTAAATCATATGAACATAACTTGGGTTAGTAAATGCTGAAATTAACATTAACCAAGATCGTTAAATGATGCAGAAGGACCTTTCATTGCTATTTCTTGTCAATTAATGGAGCCTTATTATGAAGTGTGTGCATAATCGAAAAGCAAAATTAGAAATGAAGAAAAAACAAAGTTATTTAATAATAAAGACATTAACTTTATGATTAAAATCCCAATTTCATTCATGTAATGTAGGGAAATATTAAACTATTGATGCATTGCTTTACTTCTTTAAAACTTAAAGGCTTTCAAAATCATCTTTTATCAGATGTATTAATTATTTATAGTCTGTTTCTCGAGAAAATAGACTAAAAATATTGAAAAGTTCTTCAAGAGCGTGTTGCTCACCACTTAATTGTCAAAAAATGAGTGAAATAAATTGTATGAAATGAAATGGCCGTTGTGTGACGTTTGTGTGTTGTGCAGAGGACACGAGCGCAGCAGATCGTTCCCTGCACGGTTTCCCAGCTCATGTCTGCCGTGCAGGCGGAGGACGTCTTTAAAGTGGGAGAGGTGGAGATCGCACAGGTGAGTCTGACGTCGCAGCACGAGCTCACACGATCCCCAGGACCTCGTTTGCACCTGCTTTTAACGTTTTGCATTTCAACTCCAACCAGCTTAGTAAGGGATGAAGTATTTCTACTCTGTTTTAAGGTCCTGATGACCCCTCATCCTGCTTATTACATCATTACTCATGAATAAATATAAGGATCTCGAAGGTCATTTTCACTGCATTCGTGTTACAGTTTTGACCAATCAGAATCAAGAGAACCATGTAATTATTATTGTGTCTATTAAAATACAGAAGTTTAAAACAATTCAGGTGTTTTTAATCTTTTTGAAGAAGTCTCGTCTGCTCAGCAAGGCATTTATTTAATCAAAATATACAGTAAAAACAGTAATATTGTGAAATAAACGTCTGTAAAATTAATTTTTATTCCTGATTTTTCAGCATCATTGCTCCAGTCTTCAGTGTCACATGATCCTTCAGAAATCATTCTAATGTGATGATTTGCTGCTAACATTATCAATGTTGAAAGCCATTTTTGTGGAAAACTTGATGCATTTTTTTTCATGATTCTTTGGTTAATAGAAAATTCAAAAGAAGGGCTTTACTTTGAAATAGAGAACTTTTTATATCATTTTCAATCATTTTAAGATCTCCTTTAGTAACTCATTTTTACAGACTTTAAGGGGGGAAACAAATATTATATAGTTGAACAATAACTATTTAAATAAACTAAATATCTGTGGCTGTTCTTTGTGCCGCCTGAGGGCGATCTAGATGCTGGTGGTTCATGTAACCGAGGACCACTTCTCTAATCAACTACCCTAAAACTACCACAATGCTGCTGTGTGTGTGTGTGTGTGTGTGTGGAATCAGATCAGAACAAACTCGCACCTTCATTAATTCGAGATTTTAATAGCTATTCTATAGAATGTTCATTTTCAAGTATTTTTGCATATGTTTAAAAGAAGTAGACTGCCAACATTTAACTATGAGATGATATTTAACACCTTTTAAAATGCCTTAAGTTTGACATTACAGCTGTTCTGAGTGATTTTAAGGGCAGGAATAAGAGCACACGCACACATTCATCTTGAAGTATTAAATATTATCCACGTCATAAATGAGAAGACCTGCACTGCACTGCTGCAGCCTTGTGGCAAAAATACTTTTTATTATCAGGAACTGAATCTACTACATTTGGAAAAGAGAAAATATATTAACTTGGAGTCAAGTTATAAATGTGAGAAGTCCTGTTAATGCCAAAAACAAGGTTGTCTTCATCAACTGACTGCTTTTAAAAAGTCTTGGCATGAATATCTCTCTGTGTGTAAGTGTGCTGAACATCATCATAAATGCCTGGACTCATAATGGTAAAGCACGGAAATAGTTGCAACATGGCTAATACGCAGGCCTGGGTGGGTTACTTTTAAAATGTATTTCACTACAGATTATAAAATACATGCTTTAAAAAGTCGTTTGTAACGTATTTCGTTACATTACTCAAGTTTAGTCACTTCATCTAAATACTTTAGAATACTTTGGAATACTAATAAGTGTGGAACAAACACAAAAAAGGCAATTGCAAGTTTTTATCTCACAATTCTGACTTTTTCCCTCAGAATTGCGTGATGTAAAGTTGTAATTGCGAGTTATAAAGTCAGAATTATGAGATATAAACTCACAATATTGAGAAAAGTAAAAAATATGAGGTATAAACTTGAATACTAAATTCACAATTGCAAGAAAAAAGTATATATCTCCAAATTCTGATTTCATAACTTGCAATTGTGAGTATAAATCTCACGATTCTGAGAAAAAGAAGTCAGAATTGTGAAATGCAAACTCACAATTGTGATGGGAAAAAAAGCAAATTGTGAGAAAAAGTCGCAGTGACGAGTGAATTATAAAATGACTCACAAAACATGAAAACAGTCGTGGATCATCAGGTCATGACAGGACAGTTCAGTAATTTTTTTGTATAAATTCAGTCATTTTGTCTTGTTCAGGACAGACCTAAATAAAAATAACAACATTTTTATGATCCTCTTAAAAGTATTAAAATGTTGATGAAACTGAACTCGTCTTTTTCAGACGGTCAGAGTCAGAGAATCACCAATCGCTGTTTAAATGACATTAAAACTCAAAGTAATCACTTTGGTAATCTAAAACACTTTTCAGATGGAACTGTAATCTGATTACCACCCATTTAATGAAATACAGTCACTCAAATCTTGTATTTTAAATACGTAACTAAGTTACTTGTATTTCGTTACTCCACAACCCTGCTAATACGCTTGTCCGTCCTTCCTCCTGATGTATGTTTTGTCTGACCATTTCAGGTAACTATTGTTGGTGTTATCAGAAGCACTGATAAATCCACAATCAACATCCAGTACAAGGTGGATGACATGACTGCAGCTCCCATGGATGTCAAGCAGTGGATAGACACAGAGGTACCTGCTCGGATGCCTTTGAGCTTTCCTTCTGAGAAATGTGATTTCCAGGCCACACTCATTTTTATAGCAAATATTGATATTTTGTTGCGTTCGGCTCCGTTTCATGAGCTAGAAATTGTCTGTGTATAAAATTACTGAAACCCCCTTATTTCAGCACTGATCATTCATACCTCAGATTTAAAATGGGCAAGTAAAGCTGTGCTGTAAACCCGAATAAGTTGAGCTAACTCAAAAAATGAGGTAATCCGTTAAATCAAATTTGAGTTATGATGCGCCCAATTTTAAACAGAACTCTCAAGTTTTGAGTTTTGTACTCATGCATGTTAATTACTCCTAACTTGAAGTACTGAGTTAATACATTTTGATAGCAATTAACATAAAATATTTATTAAATTCACGCTTTTATTGAATTGAGTTAATTACTTATTTACTGTAAATCCTAATAAGTTGCCAGATCTCAAAAGTTGAATGAGAATTTGAGTTAAGATTTTAAGACGTTTTAAACTTGAAATATTTGAGTACACTATACCTTTAATTTAAAATGATCAGGTTGTCTCAATGTAAATATTTTGCTTGCCATAACAAACTAATTCAGAAAGTGCTAATTTCCTAACATGTTAACAATAGCATGGTATAGCGCTTTCTCAATGAGTTCAGCAGCTTGAAACCTGTAACTCTCAAACCACGCAGTTTGCACCACTAGTCACCATGATGGTAAATTCCCCAAAACCCATTTCCAGAAACTTTTCTTAATTAGCATGACAAAACATTAATCACTACTAAATCTCCCATTAATCTTGCACAAAAAAACACTTAATTATAACATTTACTCCCGTTTTGAGTGCCATGGGCAAAACATGCTGGGAAATACAAAATCCAAGCCCAGTTTCAGTTAAACTTAAGTTAGTCTAAATGAAAAGAATTAAGTTAATAAAACTCAGAACAATGAAACAGTTCGGTTTACTTCAAATATCAGTTCTGTGAACTTGAAATAAAAAGTGTGCTAAACTCATAACAGTTCATTTAACTCAACTATTTAGTTTAAATGAGTTAAACCAAATAAGTTTGAGCATTAGGTGTGTTAAAAAGTGGGAGTGTAGAGGGTGGGAAGAGTGAAGACGACAACCAATAAAACACAGACCTACAACACACTCATACAGACAAAATATGAGTGGAGATAAACACAACAGAACACTTAGGCTTGTATTTTTAAAATAAATCCATGACAAACTCACAATAATCTTATTATCAGAGACTACTAACAACTATCATGAGCAAATCTTTTTGATAAATCACTCTTAGAAATATCAACATCACAATTATTACTTTCCAGAGCTATTGGGTCTAAATGAAAAATGAGGAACATTTCAAATGATTTAATAATATTTATCATATTTACAATCACCATTGTCTCTGAAACAGTTAAAAACGGAAAGAATAAGAGCATGATTACTTTTTTTGTCACTACTTTGAATTCATCACAGTGTTCTACACAAACTGCACTCATGAACTTAATATATACTGAGTCAAATTTTTAATTGATTTGAATTTAATGCAAGGACGACCCCTTGAGATGTAACATCGCATTTTCGAGGGGGTCCTAAAAACTACAAAAACAGAACATTACAACATAAACAAAACAACCTTATAAAACCCGTACACACTGCAAATATACAAAACAAATTAAATGCAATGATCAACCTGTTCCTCACACCCACAAACCACAGGTGAATTACAAAAGATCAACATCATACCTCAATAACATCAGCATGAGAGCATTTAATAACAAAAAATACCTCCTTCTTAAAAAAAATAAAAAAACATAAACAAGTTATTAAAAAAACAAAATTAAAGATGGATCATTCAGATCAATAGGAGCTTTATACTAAAATTACCTACGTCCAACTTCACTGAAAATTTTAAAATATTGTGTGTGTGACCGGTGGTCTTGGAAATGAAGCACTGTATGTTTTCATAGCATTCAATCGGCTTGTTTGTTTGAAGGACGTTGGGCAGGATGTGCAATAATGTGTTTTTGTCAATAAAATAAAAAAAGAAAAGAAAATCCATCATGGGATTTTTATCCGTTTAATCGAAAAAATAATCAGCCAGCTGATCGATTATTAAAATAATTGTTAGTTGCTGCCCTAGTTTCATGACCTTTAAAAGCATTTTAGGAACCACAAATGCATGGAGAAGTAACGGAAATTGACTGATCAAAAAGTTCATTTCCTACATATTTATTCCTAACTCTTTCCAGGACATGGGTGTGGACAACTCGGTCATTCCTCCAGGCTCTTATGTCAAAGTCTCCGGCAACCTTCGCTCTTTTCAGGTCAGAACTTGTGTAATTAATGAAAATGTGAATTATAGTGCTGTTCCGTACGAAAGAGTTGTTGCACTATATAATCAATGCAGACTTGGGTTGTCAAAACTACCACTCAGGTTTTAAAAATGTGACGGTACCATCATCTCTAGGCATGAAAATCCCTCACCTTTCGGCGAAATTCGCCATTTTGAAACCAAAATAGATGACCTACGTGAATCGTGTAGATTCGATGAGAAAACTTTTTTTTTTTGGGGGGGGGGGGGGGGGGGGGGGATTCATATCCAGAACTGCGATTCAGTGAATTGCGAACCAGGTTCTTCCCCCAAATAGCAAGTGAGGGATGATTGACAGATGCGTAAAGCCTATCATTAAAAAGAGACTGAAAATCGACACCAATAAAGATTCCCGCTCGATCCCCCTTCCACTCCCGCCGCTTGACTGACGAACAGTCGGCGACAGTAATCGCGGTACTTCTGACTCCTGAAGGTAAACGGCCTGGGTTCGATGTGGAGAGGTGAAATATTGTTTTGAGTTCACTTAATCCTCTGGATTCGATGATCACATGGATTATCTTAAAATACTCCGTCATTTATGTTTCCTCAAATAAGAGGAAGACATCAACAAGCCATGCAAATTATAAAATGCTCAAGTAATGCTGAACAATAAATCTTAATAAATTTGAAATCGCTATGGCTTAGTGATAATGAAAATGTATTAATCTGAATTGCATAACATTGTATTGGCTGTCAATCATGATGAAAGAGTTCAGTTACAGCATGTCCACCATCTCTTGTGGGGGTTATGCATTAAGCCATTTGTGGTGCCTCATATACTGTAAATGTTAGACCCAGGTACGGGCTGGCATGAAATGGCTTGCATAATACTTAGTAAGGAGGCCCAAATAATTTTTGACTCATGGCTGAAGTTAAGTTTCTCCAGCTCTCCCCAGGTTGGCAAAAAAGCATCTCAAAATGCATCAGATTGATGCTTTAAAATATGGAATGTTTAAATTTTTCTTTCGGGGGAGCATCCCCTAGAGGAGTAATATCCTTCTCACCTTTTTCACCCCTGACCCGTTTTCTTGCCTGATCTCCCCCCAGCTTTTTTAGCTCTGTTGTTCTTAAACACCTCTGGTTGCGCATGAACACAATGTCCAGTCAGAGGTGTTTAAAACTCTGCTAAACAGCCTTCAAAATGCTTCAGGTATCACATTTTTAAAATTTTCGTACTGAAGTCAGCACTTTTGACAACCCTATAGAGTTCAGTGTTTGGAAATACTGTAAGTGCTGTTTGAGAAATATGGAAATGTTTTTTTATTCAAGTTAGACGAGTAAAGATCGCCACTGATGTTCCCGAGTCCCAGTAGGTTATTCGGTGTGGATATTAAATGTTCGAGTTGCACACTAAGCAGGCACCTTTTCCTTCGTTGTGTTTCCATGCCAAACTTTACATGTATCTTCTCATCTGTTTGTTCTGCACTTTTTCTTTTCTGCATTGTCGCCTTCGCAAAGTGTCAAACCGAGTCGTTTGGTCCTCTTTTCAGAATAACCGCTCCTTGGTTGCGTTCAGTGTACGAGTGCTGGAAGACATGAATGAAGTCACTTCACACATGCTTGAAGTTGTGAACGCTCACATGCAGCAGAGCAAGCCACAGGTCATGGTGAGACGAACACATCCTTCCCCCTCAACACTTCTGCTTTTCTCTCGCACACACTAGCTCATGTGTGCCCTATGTGTGCTTATTTTTGGCAGAATTAATTGCATGGGAGGGATGGGTATGAACGAAAACCAACACGGGGTTCCTACAGGTCCTTAATGTTGTGAAATTGATGAATTTAAGCTCATTAAAAGTCTTAAATATCAGAAACGGTCCAGAACGAGTCAGATACGGATACTTTCATTTTTGCCACCAATACCTCTATTTCATCGCGTTTGTAAAAAAAAATATATATATAAAATATTGTTTATTCAAATTACTATATTTAATAGTAAATATATATATATATATATATATATATATATAAAACATTGTTTATTCAAATTACTATATTTAATAGTAAATATATATATATATATATATATATTTTTTTTTTTTTTTTTTTTTTTTTTTTTTTTTATATATATATATATATATAAAACATTGTTTATTCAAATTACTATATTTAATAGTAAATATATATATATATATATATACATACATACATACATACATATATATATATATATATATATATATATTATATATATATATATATATTTATTATTTATTTATTTTATTTATTTATTTATTTTATTTTTATTTTTTTATTTTTTTAAATATAGTAATTTGAATAAACAATATTATTTAAAGGGGTCCTATTATGCCATTTTACGAAATCTTGATTTTGTTTTTCGGCTGTACTAAAAAACACATTATTTTTCACATTTTACAGTCTTACGGTTTTGTCTCGAACACGCCAAACAGTTCCTGTTTCGATGAAGCCCCTCTTTCTGAAACAAAAAAATGTTCTGTGATTGGTTTGCTGGCCAAGTGTGTTGTGATTGACAACGCTTAGCGCACGTTCGTGAAACGGCATGCCCCTTATCATAACTGCGAGCTCGGATCAGATGTAAATGTTAAGGATGGCATCAATTTTAACCAATTCAATCCAGACTAAGAATGTTAACAAGCGAGGGTTATGCAGGACGGATTTCAAGCATGGACTTTGCAAGACGTTTCAGAGCGTCGCGTTTTTCTTTTGTTTTTACAAATATTACATTGTTATACACCATTTAATCGTGATATTTGTTAGAAAACTATGGCTATACAAACGGTAACCGATCATAAAACCGAGCCTACCAACGTTAAATAATGAGACCTTATTGTAAAGCGTAACCTGCTCTTTATAATTCTTTTGCACTTCAATCCGTTTGAGACATTTAACTTAATTTTTTTATGTGTGTTTTGTGGTATTGTATTTAAATGTTCAGAATTCTTTTTGTTACAAGAAAGAGTTCTTAAACTTGTCATAGTATTCCTTTTTTTGTAACTTATTTCAGTATTGCAACATGAAAATCAGATTTTTCCTAAAAGTATCTAATGCAATTAGTCTTTTTTTTTTTTTTTTTTTTTTTTTTAGGGAGTAGAATAATATTGTAATGCATTACTTTTAAAAGTAATTTTTCCCAACACTTGGTATAATAATTAGGGCCCTATGAAGTCAGTTTTATTCTTTCAAATTCAATTTTTTATTTTTTCTTAAATTCTGTTTTCCGTAAAAATATTGCACTTTAATAGTTTAATTAAGTTAATTAAAAGGGACGTTTAATCAGATGAACTCATAAAACATATGCAATTTCAGGATTTATTCATTTTTAACAGTAATAGGATCCTGTGAAACAATTAATTTAATAAAATTGTCAATTATTTCTGGATTCTACATTTTATGATTTAATACAAAATTATTCTAAAAAAAAATGGTGGTAATTAAATGAATTCATGAAGCTTTAATGTTTAATTATTAATGTAATCAGTAACATTTAGATTTTTGGTTTATTGTTGTTTAAATTAGAACATGGATAAAAATTGTGTGTTATTTCTTAAGAATAAGATTTTGGTGATTGTAATATTACTTTGTGAAGTACATTCTATGTACAATAATAGTAAATGTCACAATTGTAGGGAAGGTCTTTGAGTTACTGTGTATATCTTACAATCGTTTTCTCAAATGAAATGGTGAAATGCTGCTGAAGTGACTCTCGGAGCAGCTCCGGAGATGAAGTTCAGGTCCTCGTGAGACCGCAGGTGTTAAAAACACCACGAGCGTCACGCTTGCATGAGAATGTGTAGTCGACCAAACTGAGACACGCAAAACAGGACCACTTCAGTGTTCACAAAGACTAGTCTATAGCACAAGTCCTGCCCTAGTGATAAAAAATATATGTACTAAAATGTGTTATTTAAAATGCATTTATTTCATGCAAAGTAAGTATTCTACAAATACATTTACATATGAATGTGCATAATAAAAAATACCATGCAATTATACTTTTGGCATGCTAAACTGGTAAGTCTGCTTAATTGGAAACAAATAATGTTGTGTTTAATGCACTTTAGTTATCCGGGAATAGGGCTGAGGTCTGTACTCGCTAAAGATATACTTAAGTGTATTTGATTGTGCTGAAGTGAAACTGTTGCAAGTAGGGAAGTGCAATTGATCGCAATCGCGATTTGAGCACATGCAATTTCTAAATCGCTTAAGTCTGCAATTTTATTTGTTCATTTATTTATATTTTAATTGAGAATACTGCAACGTTACTGTGCGCATGTTTAAGATGTTAACCAATCAGAGCTCGCTCAGCACAAATGAGAACAAAGCAAAGCGGGAGAACAGAATAGGCAAACGGGAGGAAAGAGGAAAAAATATGGATGCAGTTCAGAATAAAAATGATTTGGAACCAAAGAGAAATTCAACATCAGTCGTTTGAGAGAGTTTTGGAGTCAAACACTGGACAAAAGACGCCGACTCGCACTTATTTCACACAAGTTTCTGTATGAGAAATGTTGAATACGAGTTTAAGCAGGTGAAATAATCGTAATTTATGTAATGTTGTCACTATTTTACTGTTTTGTTTATCAAGCAGTTAATCTACTGTCCAGTGTGAAATGTGTGCACTTAAATGCAATTTTGAAGTTGACTTATTATGACTGGAATTTCAGGTTAGTTAACCTTAATTTATTTTCTGTTGTCTGTTTTAAAGACAGTTAATTACAGTTTTGTTTATGAAGCTGTAAATACAGTTACTTCATTGTGAAACATTACTTCTTGTGCACTGAATACATTCAGAATGAAGCATGTTTGAAAAAGCAAAAACAATTACCAAAATTGCAAAATAAATCGCAATTGCAATATTCATTAAAAAAATCGCAATGTGATTATTTTGTCCATATTGCACAGCCCTAGTTGCAAGTATACTTAACGTTTACTTTACTGTAAATATCTTGCATTAAAGACTGATATAATGCAAAGATCATACAATCCTTTTTATCAATAGTGGTATTAAAACCGTATACTGTAGTATGAAATAATGTATTTTAAATAGATTTTGGTGTTGGTGTTTTTACTAGGGTACTTTTGATTTATTCATCCAAATTCTGTGATGTTCCTCATTATACTGTGTATTTTCTTTTTATGCCTGGATGCCACGATCAACCTGGCCAATTTATCGAAATGCTTTACAATAAGGTTCATTTGTTGGCGTTTATGCATTAACTAACATGAACTAACCATGGGAAACACATTTGTTCATCTTCCTTAACGTTAGTTAGTTCAGTGTATTAACAAATGTTAACGAATACAACCCTTGATTTTAATGTATTAGTAAATGCTGAAATGAACATTAACGAAGATTAATAAGTGCAGTTCATTATTAGTTCTTGTTAACTAATAAACCTTATTGTAAAGTGTTACTGAATCTCAATATTTCATTAATGGTTTTGTTTAGATTGTAACTGTAGCGCGTTTAATAATAGACACTCTTTTTTTTCGTAGACGGGAGGCGGCGGAGGGATGAACACCATGGCTGTGTCTCATACTAGCGTGGGATCCGCGGGAAGCTATTCTGGTTCTAGTATGCTAGTGAATGGTTTGAGTGCCAACCAGAACCAGGTGAGTCAAAATGCTTCATTGTTCAAGTTATGTTACATAATGCATTTCTGTATGGATGTGATGGTGACATGTATTTGAAACAAAAATGTATAATAAGTAGGCATATATTACATATCATACACTATTTTGTCTCTTTCTTCCAAAAACGATAATTTGATCATAAAATTGTACCGTATTTTCCGGACTTTAAGCTGCAACTTTTTTTCCCACGCTTTGAACTTTGCGGCTTAAACAAAGACGTGGCTAATATGTGGATTTTTCCCGCTTTCAAATTTTTTTCATTCAAAAAAACATTGTGATGTGCTCAGTTTTTTGGCGGCACGTTTACGGTTTAGATTTAACTCGAGCGCTCAAAAACTTCCCATCATTCTGATTACGGTAGTCATTTTGTGACCCTCATCATGACAAAGACACGGAGAAATGCATATGATGCATATCGCGTCTTTTGCGCACGCATATTCATTATTTCCTATGTAGGCAAAAGACGCGATATGCGAACGGCCCCTTCGTTGTCTTTTTGCGCCGAGTCAATTCCTCACGCTGCCGTTTCCAGCGTCTTCTCATCGACTCATGAAGATCAAGCTCCCGATCAATCGCCTGATCAACTCGAGAGCAGCATCGTATGCATTTCTCCGTGTCTTTGTCATGATGAGGGTGACAAAATGACTCCCGTAATCAGAACGATGGGAAGTTTGAGCGCGCTCGATTCAATCTAAACAGTAAACATGCCGCCAAAAAACTGAGCACGTCACAGAATGTGAAGGAACATTCGCGGCAGATCCGACTGAAAGCCAAAACAATCGCCACCGCCATGAAGTTTGAGGATTTTAGAGGTTCATTTGTTTCAATGTACCTGTAGACACCTGCGGCTTATAGACGTGTGCGGCTTATTTATGTTCAAAATAATATTTTTTTTTTAAATTCAGTGGGTGCGGCTTATTTTCAGGTGCGCTCAATAGTCCGGAAATTACGGTAATAAAAATGATCTACAACTGGCTTTCTTTTTCATGTCTGTGCATTTATTGACTGTGTCATCATGAGGTCAGACTTGTGTTTTGCTGATGTTGAGTTGTGGTTTTTGTGCAGGTTTTGGGTCTGATCAAGAGTTGTCATGAGCCTCAAGGCATCAGCATGCAAGACCTCAAGCAGAAGCTTAATAGCATGAGCGTCAATGTTATCAGGTACAAACTTCTCCTCCCGGGATGTGTCTCTATAAAGAAAGAGCTTTTGTCGTGGGCCTTTACCCAGCAAAAGATTGCACATTTCTCTTCCTCTTTCTTTTCTCTCGTTTCTCTTCTGTTTCTCAGAACGAGATGGGAGAATGGCACGTCCTTAATTTCTCAGAAAAGGCTTCCTCTATTGCCTCTCAGAGGAAGCTTAATGTAAATTATCGTGTGAACTTGAGCTCCAATCTCATAAGGCTTGAGACTGTTCTCATGTAGATATGATATTCCAGGATTTGACTTCAACAAAGTTAACATAGTTTTGGATTTCTATTGCTATTTTGAAAAATTGACTTTGCAACTTAATAAAATATGGTTTCCTTTTTTTCTACAGTGCACATTTTTGTAAGCTTTAGTTGAGTAATTTTAGTTATGACTTGAGGAACAGCATATTGATGATCTGAAATAGCTAAATCTTTACAAAAGTCTGTCCACTGCAGCAGATG
>CM074304.1:3037500-3045000 GCA_037194245.1 Opsariichthys bidens | reverse complement strand
TTTCTTTCTTTAGCGGTCAGCTTAAAAGAATAGACAGTCAGAATGACATTGCCAAATATACAATTTAAAAGTGTATATTGGTTAAACCTTGCTTTAATTTAGACACATTTAAAAGTATTTCATATGTGTTGTGGACACTGCATATTGCTTTCTTTGATTTGATGAGTTGCACTCCTCGTCAGCTGTATTCCTTTGTGTACATGAATACAAAGTGTCAATGATCTAATAGAACAGGCTGTCATGGACGGGTTTAAATCCGTCTTCGATAGACTCATAGTCATGGTCTGAGTCAGAGAGTCTCCTTCCTTTTTTTTTTGATGGAAGGAAAGAAAAGAATAGATTAAAATCTATTTTGCTGTTCCAAATATAAAGGAGTGGTTGTTAAAAATCATTGAAGCATCAAATATCAAAATGTAAAGACAAACCAACCTGCGTTTTGTTTCTTCGTGGGACTTTTCACGTACATATTGGGCAGACTGACACTCTCTGCTATTGATATGCTTTTCCTAGGCACGATTGGAGGGGGCTGATCTGGTGTCTGTTGGAGTTGAAAAAAGCGACAAGTTTATGAGCTGCGGAGTTTTCTTCAATAAGAAAAGAAGAACACGGTGTTATTATTTTTCTCTGTTTCTAGTATCCATAAGCACGTAGTTACCATACAATACTTGTACTTGCGTGTACCATCTTAGGAGAAGGAAAAGTTTACCCAAAAATAAACTCCGATCATCACTTGCCTTCATGTGGTTACAAACATGCATTTATTGATGCCATTATGAATGCTATAGTTCATAGGGCAAAAATCATAATCGCTATGATATTCAGATAAGCGTATAGAAACTGAATAAAATGCAATAAAATAACACTGCTATATACATTAAATAGACTAATATTAAAACTATGAATGTTATTCATTTTAGGGCATTGAGTGATTTTAGTCTTTTGTTGTTTATTTAACATTGAGTGCAGCAGGTTTATTAGGCTGCTGTCACTTTAAGGCCCGGTTTCACAGACAAGACTTAGTCTAAGTCAGGATTAGGCCTTATTTCAATTAAGGCATTTAAGTATTTTTATAAATGTTCACTAGAAAAAATATATATATTATTGGTTTGCAGCTTGAGACAAAACGTGACACTGACATATTTTAAGATGTATAGATCCAAGTTACTTCCAGTTAAAACAGCTCAAATATACATTTTAGTCTAGGACTAACTAAAGCCTTGTCTGTGAAACCGGGTGTAAGAGTCCAGTATACTGTAACATGCGTGTTTTCTTTCTCAACTGTTGATTTAAGACGTAACCGATTGTTTGGGTGCAGATCCGAAGCCCACAGTCATTTTGTTCATGTGCGTTCCGCTCCACCGTACAGAAAGCCACATGGGAACAGTCTCTTTCGCTGCCTAATGTGCTTTTAATAACACTGGCTGTTGAGGAACAGTAGACTTCAATTTAAAACACTCAACTTATTCAGCTCAGCTGATTTGGACGTTAATTTTAGCTTGGGAAGGAACAGAAGTGCACCGCTGTGAAGGAAAGGTAGACGGGATGCAGCAGTGGCACAATAATCATTTTACGACAGTTATCTTGTTTTCAGAATCACTGGAAGCCGAAATCGAATAGTCAATTACGATTAATCGCACCACCCTAATAGTTTATTAAATGAAAATGAGGAAACAGACCTGCTTCAATGCAATTGTAGTTGCTGTGTAAATGAATTCTTAGATGCAATAAATGCACTTCATATGCAGCGATAATATGATTTTGTTGATTTCATTTGACATTTAATAGGATTAGAAAAAAAATCAGCCGTAATAAAAAGGTAAAAATTAAGGAACGATAATTTCAGAAAATCACTCCCTAATGAAAAAGTTAATTTCTCTCACTGACGGCAAGATGTAATTATTATTAGCGTTGTTATTACATGATCGTTTGCGTAGAAATTTCTTTCTCCATCTGTAGTGCAGTGGAGATAAAAATTCTCAAATTCTACCAAAAATGAATTCGCCGCATAATTTTCTCTGGACATGTATTAATAATTAATGAATTACTAAAGTTTCTAAATACAAAAAAAACCCCATAAGATTTCATTATTAATATTGAATTCACTGGCGATGAATGCTGCGCCATACATACTGTCAAACACTTTCATTGTATAGCAAAAAAATTCTGCCAAACATCTTTTGTTTCACAGAAAAAGTCCAGAACAAGATGGTCACATTTTTGGGTGAACTATTCCTTTAAATGAATTGTGCTTGTAACTTGTCCATGTAAGTACGTGAGCAATTGATTTTCCCATCACTTTTGGAATTAGAATTTGGAAAATGCTGTAATGGATCCTGAATGAATGTCGTATTACTGTTTGATTTCTGCAATACTATATTAGTGAGGTGTATAAAGGTTTGCTTACTTCGTCTGGCAGAGGTGGAGGCGCCCGTTTACCCATCGTCTGATTAAGCGAGAGGCTGTCCAGTTGTTCGGTCACATTTCTCCTTTCTTTTGGTGATGCAGGTTTAGACTTCCGAGTCTTTTTAGTCGGTTGTGAAGTGGTTGGCTTTCGCTTTGGTGGACGAGGAGGTGGTTCCTCAGTTTTGCTTATAAGTTTGTGATATTCATAGTAGAATTTCTCTGTCACCTCAGTGACCGTCTCTACACGAAGCTCCGGGGGCTCGTCGCTGGGCCACGGCAGATGATCGGCGGTGAAACAGACAGACATTTGTAACCAGCGTACCGGCAACTCAAAGCACCAATCTGGTTTATTGGGTAGGCTCGCCAGTACTACGGCCTCTGTGAAGGTCTCCTCGAGCTTAAGTGCTGTTAACCCCATGAGGGGATCATTTTCTAGGTCTTTATCCCGAGTCACCACTTTGACATCCAGAGGCAAAGGGCTGCTCGTTAAATCTGTTAATTTATACTTCTTTTTGTCTGAAAGCTTTTCCACAAAGTGACCTGCCATAAACAGTGGCAGAGAGATTTCCTCGCTGTCGTCTTCCTCATCTTCCTCATCCTCATCGTCCACTTCCATAGTCCGTTTGCAAATTAGACTCTCTACTTTCTCTGCAGCTCCAGATTTATCCATCAGCCCCGTCCTCAAGACTTCCAGCTGCTCGCCGACACCGAGTGCCGGCATCCCCTCTTCCTCCACCGCCTCGAAGTACCGCGTCACGCTTACCTTCAAACCCGGGCACTGAGAGAATGCCAAGTATACCTCGTACACCGATCCGAATTCCCGGGCCCTTCTTCTCATTCGACCTCCATACTTCTCCGAGATGAAGAAGTACTGTTTTTCCTTCCTTCCCTTCGGAGTCGAGGCTAATATCAATGTTGTGTGGCGACACCCATGCAACACGAGGTGCCTGCCTCTTTGCAGTTCCTTGAACCAGCTGCAATTAAAAAACTGATTACCTTCTGGGCCATCAAGGATCTCTGCCATAGTGGGAAAGGACTCCTTTGGCTGTCTTGCGGCTTCAGTCAGAGATAGCGGAGTAACGAAGACTAAATCCTGGAACTGTTCTGTCACGTCCTGGACATCCACTTCCAGGCTGGAGGGGAACTTGACAATGTTCTTCCTCACTAAATGAAAAATTCATTACCAAACATTTCTTTCAGGACCATTTCTATGTATGACGGTGGTGCCCGATTCTGCTCCTGAATGTTTCTAGTAATCCTCAACACCTTGCTTAGCTGGTTCAGGTGTTTTTTGTTAGGACTGGAGCTAAACTTTGGTCCTCCAGATGGAGGATTGGACACCCGTGTCTGACAGGTGTACTCAATTCCACTCCTGGAGGTCTCTAATTCAGGTAAAGCCAAAGATCTTGAGTATAGCTGGCTCAAATGTGAGTTAGATTAGGAAGGAGCTGGAAGGTGGACCTTCAGGAGCAGGATCGAGTGACAGCCCTTTTCCGCCAACATGGTGGTTCTTAATGGTGCTCACCTGGGGGAACCCATCGGCCAATGCTTCCACTAACTTTCCAGTAATTGATCTCATTATTACTTTCCTCATTAGACTACTGCTTCAATTTTGAGTACATGTATTAGCCTAAAAAATATTATTATAATATGATTTTGGAAAGCAACTAGTTTTCAATCCAGCCTGCTTCATTGATTATAAATCTAAATTAAGTACGTTTGCCGTAAAGTCAGTTTACTCGTACGTTCTGGAGCCAGAGCCTGTTCTCGTCCAGGTGAACTGAAGCGTGTTTCCACAGACTTGAGGAACAAACAGTTTCGTGACGCTGCTGTCGTTTACCAGACTGTATGACCAGTCAACACAAACATCGCACATCCTGCACTTCTGTTTTGGTGTTTACAGTAGGAGTGATTCTAGAATAAACTGCCAGTTCTCTCATCTGTCATGTGATCAGTTGAAATTGAAACCGTTGATTACTCATTCTCTTGCATGCTGGGTCTAGATATTTTAGATGTTAAGAGCAGTATAGTGCAACTTTATTAGATTGCTCAACACTTTTTTTTTTTGGAAGCTATATATTTTACTTTATATGGAGACACTTTCTTCAGCTTCACTATGTGTCAGGATATTCATATTTTTTTCTGATTGCGTTTGTCCGAAAGAATAAAGTCATATACACCTAGGATGGCTTGAGGGTGAGTAAAGCTAATTTTCATTTGAAAGTGAACTAATATTTTAATACCAGGTGGAAACAGGGCCTCTAACATTAGCAGTTCCTTGTTTGAGACCGCCAGGTTTTATGGGTCATTGTTTTTCTGGCCCACAACTACCTTTTCAGTTGTGGCAATAGAGGGCTGCAGGGATGATGTATTTCTGTATGCCAAAACCCAGAATTGGGTTAGCATTTTTGGCACTTTAGCTTCCATTGCCCAGAAGTCTTTTGGTTAAATGCCTGAAATAAAGTCGCTGATGAACACAAGCTCGAGATGTTTTCACGTTTTATTCTATGACATAAAATACATCCTTAAAATACCTCTTTGATCTTTTAAAGATTTTGTCTTTAAAAATGGGGTTGCAAACAAGTGTCCACATGAAACGCCATCGCACTGAAAAGGGAAACCTGTCTACGCACTAGACCACCATTGCAGCCTCATTGTAAACCATTATTACTCAAACGTTCAGGGAAAATGTTGTTTTGGTTGTCTTTTTTTTTTCAATAAAGACTGATAGAGAATCAAAGAGATTTTAGAATATTAAAGGGTTAGTTCACCCAAAAATGAAACTTCTGTCATGAATTCCTCTCCCTCGTCGTTCTACACCCGTAAGAACGCAAGTGAAGATATTTTTGATGAAATCTGATGGTTCAGTGAGTCTCTATTGAGAGGAAGATAATGAACACTTTCAGATGAACAGAAAGATATTAAAACATATATAAAACAGTTCATGTGAGTACAACATTAATATTATAAAGCGACGAGAACACTTTCTGTGCGCCAAAAAAACAAAATAGCAACTTTTGAACAATATCTAGTGATGGACGATTTCAAAACACTGATTCATGAAGCTTTACGAATCTTTTGTTTCGAATCAGTGGCTCAGAGAACCAAAGTCACATGATTTCAGTAAACGAGGCTTCGTTACTTTCATCATAAGTGATTCGCAATTTCAAAAGTTCTCGTGATTTTGTCAGTTTAACCACTGATTCGAATCAAAAGATTCATAAAGCTTCATGAATCAGTGTTTTGAAATCGTCCATCACTAGATATTGTTGAAAAGTCGCTATTTTGTTTTTTAGGCGCACAGAAAGTATTTTCGTCGCTTTATAATATTAATGTTGAACCACTGTACTCGCATGAACGGTTTTAAATATGTTTTAGTGTTTTTCTGGGCATCTGAAAGTGTTCATTATCTTGCTGTCAAAAGACTCACAAAGTTATTAAAAATATCTTCATTTGTGTTCTGAAGATGAACAAAGGTCTTACGGGTGAATAAATAATGTTGAGAATAATGTTTTAAAAATGAAGTTCTATATTAATATATATATATTTTTTTAATATATATATTTATATATTTATTTATATATTTATATATATATATATATATATATTTATATATACATATTTATATATTTATATTTTTATATATATTTATATATATATATATAATATATTTATGTATATATATATTTATTTATATTTTTATATATATTTATATTATATATATATATAATATATATATATATATATATATATATTATATATATATATATATATAATATATATATACATATATATATACCCTTTAATATTGGTGATGTTGAAGTTATGTAACTTTGGTATAGTTTGTTTATAGCCTCCACGTTTTACTTCTGCCGGTTATATTTAGCCTTCAAAATTCACGAGTTGTGTTCATTTGTGAAGATTATCATGATGAACAAAACATAATCATAAGCTTTTGTTGGTCACAGAGCCTATTCTGCAGTAATCCAGAAGCTGATAGAAAAATCCTATTGGGCATTTGTTGAGGGAATCAGGGTGACGCAAACTCACAGGCAGGCCTACAAAAATATGTCAAAACTGCAGCACTCTGTGTGTTGGATAATCACAGATGTGGCTTTGGCACCAGCACTATGTCAATGGAAAAAGGGGCTTGACAAATATTTACAAAGTAAAGTAACACTGTTGTACTTACTATGCATGATGGCTCTGATTTCATACACTGGGCTGAAAACCAGCACGGCTCCACGGTTCTTCATGCTTGTGCTGCGGAAGCGCCGGCAGCTCAGCCTGGCTGATGACATGATTTCCTGTAGAGTGTAACCACGGTCACTTTCGTATTCGTAAAACTCTCCTTTGAGGGATAGAGGAAGGAGGATCTCTGCAGCGGCCATGTTCTGCCCCACCACATGACACCGCGCGAGTCTTTCTCCATCTTCGGCGATCTCCACTGAAAGCAGGGTCAGCTGTTTTCCCGCGGGTACCGTGAAGTTGCCTATAGTCAACTCGTCTCTGCTCGTGAAGATGAAAGAGCCACAGGCGTCCACTCCAACAGGACACAGACCCACGATTTCCTCTATTGTATTGTACGGGAGGTCCTCAGCAACGAGTCTGAACTGACCTAGAGAGATTCACAGTGTGGTAAAATCAATAAACTTGCCCAGTCGGCTCTTTTTGAACACTAGCCGCCTTGAGCTTAAGTGTCTTATAAACAAGTGTGGGTATCTGTAGGTCAGAGTAATGGGCGAGAGATCTTTACAATCAGTTGCGAAAGCGGCCTGTTCGGACGTGGTGTAGGGTTAGGGGTTAGTTTCTGTAGTAGCATTGTGCTCCTTTCGGCACGCTCATTACTCTGATCAGGGGGGTGTTCCAGAAAGCAGGTTATGTGACATACCCAGGTAAGTTTAAGAGTAAGTAAGCTGAAAACCTCCACTTTCGGTTCCAAAAACAGAGGTAACTTTCTCACCATAGCAACTTACTCTCTGAACATGTTATGTTTGAGGGTTCGTTTTCTTAAGAGGTATTCAGATGCGTGTTATTTAATTAATATAGTTATATATATAAATAGTTTATATATATATATATATATATATATATATA